>JAJJWW010014864.1:0-13300 GCA_023531295.1 Papaver armeniacum
TGCCCTTTGAGTATGTTTTTAGGAAGACATAGGGGAACATAATCATACGATCAGAACCCCCAAGTTTCTTATGGATTATCGCAAGTTTTCACATCTTTATGATGCAAAGTTGTACAATATTAGAATAAGGAAATGAGTCCTTGTGTTGCTTGGACTCTTGGCATGCTCCAATGCCTCAAAAAAACCCTTAGAGAATTGTTACATCAGTACCCTTTCTTATCTCAGACTGAGTCATGATTTTGGTCTCCTTAGGCCAGATACACGTTCGTCCATTGATTTTACATTCTTACCCTTTGTTATGAAGAAACGTATTTTTCTTGATTCTTTGCACGTTCGTCCTATAAACCCATACTTATCTCAGAATGAGTCGTGATTTTGGTCTCCTTAGGACAGATACACGTTCGTCCATTGATTTTACATTCTTACCCTTTGTTGTGAAGAAAACGTATTTTTCTTGATTCTTTGCGAAAGTTTGGACCCAAGCAAAACTTTGACTATCCTCAAAGATATGATCTGGACTTCTTGAAAGTAAGTATGGGTTTATAGGCATGAGGGTAAGACTCATTTTTCGCTAGTGAGGCTTGAGATATCCTCACCAAAGGAAAAACCCTAGTAGTGCTTTATATATATCATCGACCCTTGTATTTTGGATATGCCTTGTATAACTCCTCCCTTGTTTTGCGAGACTTTCTTGTGAAAGATATATTTTGATGTGGAGATGGCATCTCTTCAAGAGACATAAGTTTGATTCTTGAAATGTGTCTGGACGTACATGAGGCGGCCCTTTGATGAACAACGGTCTACACGTTGGAGATATTTAAGGAATAGAGATGAAGAACATAATGGTGAACGATTATACTAGAAATCATACCTATTCCGATATTGAATCCATGGAGAGACACTCATTAGGTGTTTTTCTTGAGAGTTGACATCTATTTTTTTTAGGACTTGGTCGTTTGCGTAAGAGTGTATAGACTCAAGTATAAGTTTGAACTTGTCGAAAAATCTAGCTTGCTCTGTGTCGTGGTGCCCAAATATGTTATCCAAGTGTTGGATTTTTGGTTCGCCTCCTATTGTACATGTATACGTTCGATGTACGGTTATTCGTCAGTCCCGGGTTTGAGATATGACCAAGGATTACAAAGATAGTTGGTGTTTCGCAAATATAAAAGACCTATTTGAGATTGAGTCTTCATGGCACGCGAAAGACACCCAGGGGTAGGAGACATGTGTATAGCGTCATGCTGAGGTTTTGGCCGCATGCTTCTTCGTGGACAAACCGAAGTTTTTTCTGCCTCTATTAGGTATCTTAGAAAGATATATCTTTCTTCCGATAGGTAGCCATCCAAACCTCGAGATAAGTAGATGTGTTATAGGATTAGTAGAACAGTAAACACACTTTCGCGTTACCAAAGCAAGGTATGCGTTTCAAGGCTAACGAAATAACTGGTTTGTGTTAAGCTTGTTGAAAGTCCGAAGGTTGATCTTTACTTGGGGAGCTGGTATCTTTTCTTGGAGAAACCATAAGTGATCGTGTCATAGATATTTCTCGGATCATGATGTAACACCCCAAATTTTTAGCATGGCGCATGCTCAAAGATGCGCCATGGCACGAGATGAAGCTTCATCTCAAGTTTCTGTCCCGTTAAGAAGAATATTGGCTTAAGGCCAATGTTGCATAATCATGATGCATTAGGCCAGTTGGGTAGATGGCCTTGGGATTGCAGCGTAATCATTGCGCATTATGAAGTCTATTGGCCTAGAGCCAATGTCGCACAATCATTGTGCATCAGGCCAGAGAGGGATGGCCGAATGAGTGTTGCACAATCATTGCGGATGAATAGTGAAGCAAGCATGTCAATTTTCTCCCATTTTCCCAGTTGTAGAAATTACAAGTTAACATATATAGTGAGGGGTAGTTGGTTGAAGGTGCATATGCGGACCATGCACCAAGTAAGCTTCATAGCTTAGCCGAAAGAGTATAAATGATGCGTAAGCTTCATTTATAGCTGCGTAGCCTTTCCAATGGGGCATATGATGCGAAGGCATTAGTATACACGCCATGGACCCGATAATGCATAATCATTGTGCATTTTGACGAAACGGCTTACACGGACCATGTCATTACCATTATTGCTTGGCAGCGGCCTTGCAAACGAGTTTGGCATAAGTTGCGGTCCATTTGAGGAAGAACTACGGTCTGTGCTTGATCCCTGTAGAGTAGGGAAGGGTACGTAGGCAGCCACAATGAGTTGCAGCATTGCCGGTCTAGCACGTTGTCCCCTCATATCATCTAAGCTCTGTAGCTCGATGCAAGAGATGATTGCGGCCAAGCTTGATGAGGCTTAGTTGCATGCAAGCAAAGGGATGCTCATACTTCCTATCAAGCTACACAAAGTTGGTAAGTACAGTAGGGAAATGACAATAGGACTGGAGCGGCACATTCCTAAGTCCAAGGCTTATGCCTTATGCATGGACAAGACTCGGTAGTATGACGATTGCTGAGCTAGATAGGAAATTTAGTGAGGAATTTCATACGTTGAGGCAAAGCCAGCGAAGCAGGCAATATGTATTGGCCTTGGACCTATGGCCTTATACCCTTTTGCGGACAAGGGTAAGTTTGGAATAGTGTGGAAGATAAGTTAGCTTCATCATGCGTATGGAGCATGCTTGCAAGGGAAAATGGACGTGCATTTGCCTAGCTTTTAGGTCCAGATCGTAGCTTCATCAGAAGTTATGGCATGCGCTCCCAGGTGTAATTTTCTGGTCCATCACACATGATGTATGATAATTTGGGGAAGCATGACAAGCTAATATTTTCGAATAAGAGGATTTGACTGCGAGAAACGACGGAAGCCATTTGGATAAGTAACTTATGGCCATTCCCCTATTTACTTCAATACACCGTCGGAAGCTGAAACTGGTGATTCGTAGGTGCAGCTGAGTTAGAGGCTCGTCGAATCTTATTCGTGCAATTTATAAGGTTAATTCCTTTTCTTATCCTCTTGCGAACATATCGAACAAGTATTGAAGTAGCATATTGATTAGCATCTTTGAGTCTTCGGACAAGGATGAGCTTTGATTGATCTTTGAATTAGTTTCTAGTTTCTTCTTACACTTTATCACGTTTTATTCATGACCCTCTAGGGTTTTAGCTCCTCTAGGAAGAGTGAAAAGTTGTATATTGGATGGATATGGCAGTCGGTAATAGTAGGCACCTCTACAACATTTTTGATTGAGTCATGAACTTTTTGGTGCCTTTCTAAGTGTTTCCTAGCTTTATAATGTGGACGGCGAAAATAAGAATCCAAAAGAAAAAAAACGAGGTCAATCTGATAAGGAATGAGGGAGTTATGAATAAAATGACGAAGTTTAGTAAACTTCCTGAGTCCCCTGTGATAGGGTCAAGGAGACTTTGACCTAGACGATTTTTGAAATAATTTTCGTCAGAAACTCTAACTTCAGAGTGTCATATAGTCCTTGAAAGTTATGAGGCCGGTAGATGGCCGCTCATTTGTTTATTCTCTTCGTCGTGAGCATTATCTTCACAGGTGATGTCGACTACAAACTGGATTTCGTCTGTGCTAATATTAAGGGTTTTAGTACTCCTTCTTTGGTAAATGTGTATTTGATCCATATTAGAGCCTACTGATCGTTCTGCAAGTGTCTTTAGACGGGTAAGGATGTCGATATGGGTTCTGCAAGATTCTGTTGAGTTTATGGTAACTTATCTTGGTCCTTATCCAATGTTTTTATGGGTTGATAATGGATTTTCACGCAAAGGGCTCACTGGGACGTTTTTGAATAAGGACCAAGATTTAGATGATCTCGGATATTAAACCAATAGAGTCACAAAAGTTGATCCTTCGTATAATTAGAGAAATAGACGCTTATGAGGATTCACCATCTTGGATGAGTTTGTGATAGACCTAGAACCGTCTGCTGAGGAGATATCACCTTTAGGATTTCGACTTTATTAGTTTGGAAGTGCTCTATAATTCGAAAAAAAATCCTTCTTTTGATGTGAAGTTTAGATCAAGATTGTGAGAACTTTTTGTCTTGACTGGTAGTTGGAAATCGGTTTCCTCCCTGAACGTGACCATAATTGTGATGTGAAACTATAATTGAGTGGACAACCTCCCATTGTGGTTGCCAAACTGTAGTTACCTAAAAATGGTGAGATGGTAGAAGTTGTACTTTTGGGTTTACGAGTGTGTGTTTCGGGAGGTTGAGTACGAACAGTCTTTGCATAAACCACGCACAATGGTTGTTTAAAGGCTGCTTCAGTCACAAGAGGAGATATGGCTGGTCTTAAGGAGGGAAGCTGAAGAGAGAGAGTCAGAGTATTCTATGTTTTGCTGAAGAATTGCTCTAAGTTGTTGGGAGAAAGTTGTTTTTATCTTGGAGAAATAGAGGACCTTTTTATAGCAGAATTCTCTGATCTCTAGTCGGTGAAAATAAGGTTTGCTTGCCACGCGAAGCACTCTACCCATATTTTCAGGAATAGCTAAGAATAACTGAAATCATCCTTATCAAAGATTCCTTTGACTGACCTTACTCTCTTTTATGTGATGAGGAAATATCCGGATATTTCTCATACGTGTCGTAGACCGCCCGACCAAAAACCTAATTGATATCCCCCCATTTATATTTGACTGAAGTAGGCTTTGTGATGACGCTTTTGACAGGGCAAGATATTCTCTATAGCTGACGTGGGTCAAGATAGAAGAATATTCCATGATTTACGAGTATGATTAGGATGAGTTATGCTTTGGGTAAGGAATGCCTTGAAAATCATGTGTAGAACACGAGAGCTGAGACTGGGCTCTATTTTGTGTGGCCGACCATATTGACTTGTGAAAGCCGAGTATTGCATGTGTATCCCTCAGATGGGCCTGTGGATCTTCAGGGATAATATTCACATTTTTTTTTGATAAACATGCAAGATTCATACTCGATTTGCTAGCCGTGAGCGTGTTTGAGAAGCTGAAAAAGAGGCATGTGCCTTAGGTGAGGCTTATGCCTAAGTCTTATGACCGTACAATACCCTAAAATGAGCTTGTATTGCTCAAAGCTTATGGGGTCGGCTGGGGTTTGACTCTTATAAAGTTTGAGTCTACTTCAATTTGGTGGACTGATAGCGAGGCTAATAATGTCTTTTGTTCTTACGGGACTGTCTCAGTGAGACATATGGAACATTTATGTTTGACTAGTGTATCTCACGTGGATGTGGTAGGAGTCAATCGTGACTTTGTCTATATCATCTAATAGGAAAAGATCAGTGTATCTCGAAGGAATGTTTTAGGAGTCTGTCATGAGGCCCAAGGACAGAATGGTTAGTGTATCTCGCGGGGATGTTCTAGGAACCATTCATGAGGCCTAGGTAATACGAGTTATGGCCTAGAGCAGACATAACCAGTTGTATCTCAGGGAGATGTACATGGAATCGATCCCCGATCTCGAGATAGGCGAATGTCGTACTTACCGGAGGCATTAAGTCTCTGCTCATACTCATGAGTTAGCCATGGATGTTTGATGAGTCTTTAGAGTCTTCACGACCAGCGTGACTTGCGTGGACGTCTGCTAGAAATCGTGGCATCATGACTAGCGTGTCTCAGTGGGGACGTACGCTTGAAATCATAGTTATAAGTGCCTTGTAAATCAAGGGATGAGTCTCTCTCTTGAGAGTTGATTTTGTTCCACTAGGGCTAAATTATGTCTTTCTGAAATGAGGCTGAGCTTGTTTTTGGTCACCGGGAGTGAGGTTAGGGCCGAACTTTTCTTTTAGCGACCAGGGCCGAAATCAAGGTACTTCGTCATTTCGTAGCAAGGTCTGAAGTCAGAGATAAGCTTGTCTTTTGATGACGAGGGTTGTAGTTTCGGTACCGAGGGTGATATTCATGGATGAACTTGGTCTTTTGACAACAAGGGCTAAGGGCGAGGCTGAGCTTCGTCTTTTGGCTACGAGGGTGAGGTCAAGGTCGAACTTCGTCTTTTGGAAATGAGAGTTGTATCCCATCTTTGAAACCTTCCTTATGTGATGAGCCCTCATCTTTTGAACTTCATTTATGCCGTGGATATTGAGGGAGCTTCCGCATAACTGTTTGTGCCCTGTTGTGTACAATTACCATTTTACCTCTGGTCTTAGAATTTACCCGATTCACCATCAACAATAATAAAATAAAATTTTGGATAAGCAAATAGTACCATTATATAGGCCGTAAAAAGTGATGCAAGTGGACTAGTATAACGCGTCACTCGGATACCATACGAGGAAGATATGACAATCGGAAATTTAAGTGTCAAAGTTTGACTAAAGTCAATCTAAGTTGACCTTGATCGTTGACTTTGACTTAACCATGACTTGAACCAAACTTCTAATTATTATGAGATTATCTCTTAGTCAATTCTTATAGATTTATATAACAAAACCCAATTGGTGTCACATAGATGTAATTATGACTTATCAATGGTGTAAAGAAAAGTTGGTGTTTGACTATGAGATCAAAAAGCCAAAGATCGGCTAAGATTTACCTCGAGGTTCATCCCACGACCGACGTCTTCTAAATGGAGATTTATCATTTGAAGGCTAGGAAAATTTGGGTAATGTTACCTGGGATGTAGGTGAAAAATTATGGTGTGGGTGCGAACTTATAATGTAAAAAATAATTTTTTCAATACAGATTTCTCAAAACAATCTCTCTTCAATGGTTTCGTGCGTGTTCAACCCAACATCGTTGTTGTTGAAGATCCCTAGCAATAACAACTTATGAGGATACTCTTGCGAGCCTTCTTAGAATGATAAAATCACTCAACTCAATGGTTGTTATACAAAAACTTAGTATTAAGCCATCAATAATGAAGAAAAGAACTTACTAAACTTGAGAATACCAAAAGTTTGAAGATCTGGAACATGATTCTCATATGAAAGTTGAAAAGATTGAAATTATGGAGTTAAGCCCAAAAGGGGCATAAAGTTTTCTTTTATACTAAGTAAAAAAAGAGAAAGGAAGGGCAAAGGTTAACAACCAGTAAACGATGATAAACTTCATACATGTCTTCATGCATTAAAGATACGTGTTGTGGTAATTACTACTGCAAGTCAATAAAGTGCACTAAGCAGGTGAATAAAACTATTTTAATTACCAAACTATTGATGTTCCAAGGAGGTGAACAAACACTCAAAAAAGTTGAGACTGTGCAAATAATTAGCAATAGTGTAAGAAAATATTTTAAAGGGAATAATTGAGTATCACGAGATCGATTATCTCGACAGAGCAAAACAACTCAATAGCACAACAAAATACTAAATTTACGGAAAGTAACTAAGTCTTTAAGGATTACGTTCCTCATCCAATTCCCAATCACCCGTAATAATTATAGAATTTGTCTCAATATAAGCATTAAATTGCTCAGAATATGCACCTTCTTTTGGAGAGAAAATTTCAATACCAAAAGTGACTTGAAAAGCCTTGGAAGAAATACGTTTCAACATAGCAGAATTTGAACAAGTGATAACATCTTATCTTTGGACATGGAGAACAATATATCAACAAAAGGTAATCACGAATAAGTTTCGGTATTTGAAGAATAATTGCATTAAGATGATCAAAATTATGAGTTTTATAACTAAGACATTATTGATCTCTGAAACCAAATCAGAAATAAGGAGCCGAACAACGAATCCCAAAACTCCTAATATGAGGGTATTGATCGAGCAAATAAAAGAATGGAGAAACAATTTGATAACCCATGGGGAAACAAAAATTGAAAGAAAAGACTTCGTTTTCAAAAACAGACGACAGTAGTTACCTTAAAATTTTACAGAACTTTCTTTTATACTAAAGTAAAAAAAAAATAGAAAATGGTAGCAACCGATAAAATGGATAATAACGCTCACGTATTTCCACGCATGAAAAACACGTGTAGTGGTAACCCACTAATACAAGTTAATAAAGTGGACGATCGAAAGTAGGTGAATAAAACTATTTAAATTACCAAACTAATGTTATTCCGAGGAGGTGAACAACACTCAAATTTTTTTAGAACCGTGCTACTAATTAACAATAATATAAAATAAGATTTTTAAAAAAATAATTGAGTATCACGAGATTGGTTAGCTGGATTACATAGCAAAATAACTCGATTTCAGAGCATATACTGAAGTTACGGAAAGTAACTAAGTCTTCCAGACGATATAAAATGCCTGGTTGACAAAGACAATTCAACTGATCAAAAAGATATGACAAATAATATCTTTGAAAAATATACTTCGCTTTTGGGAAGAAAAGGGGACATGTGTAACCTAGAAAAATTCTAAAATAGACAGAAAGATTAAAAGGGGAGAAAACACCGAGTAAGACACCCAAGTATCCCATCAAATGTCAAGAAATAACAAAGCCGATAAAGGTCGTCACAAATAAGCTATAAGCTACCAAATCAAAATGATCTAAGTTTAATAAAAGAAGTCTAAAGACTCATTTAAATTAAAATGGGGCAAATATGTAGATGACAAAATACAACATCTACCCCAAAACTGACATTTGAAGAGTAATATTTGAGATGTAAAGAAAGACTCAAGGTTAGATGTCGAAAACTCCGAACCGGATGTCGAAGACTGAATTATATGTTGTTAAATAGAACAAAGACACGAAGAAAGACGCAGATGACCTGAGTCCATTGCCTAGATGGAAGAGCCTCGAACTATCAGCTGAGTCAAGACCTAGAAAGGGAGATAGTTATAACGAAGAGTTGTCCCAGGTCTGAACAAGTGCAAGGTGGGAAAACTAATTGGGTCCTAGCCATCACGTGCTTACTTATGATACAAGTCATTTACATGTAATCCACATGTTCATACAATGTATAAATAGCCAGAAAGGTTGATATTAATATAATTAAACAATAATATTTCATTAATAAAAATCAGACTTCGAACATTTCTCTCCTCTATGATTCTCTTCTAACCATTTACCTTTTTAACCGACTTAGAAGATACTTAGAAACCCTAACTTTGCATCATTGAAATCCGATGAGAGATCATATATTATAGTGATAACCAAGATTGTATTCCCAAATCAAGGAATATGATCATCAAATTGTGGAGATATGCTTCTCGGTAGATTTGACACATCTTCAGAAGGCACTAGATGTTTGTACTTTAAAGCTTGGGAAGGTCTATGCAAGACTTTAAACCTAGGAGGATTAGTATTTAGAAACATAACATACAACAATCTAGCACAATTAAGGAGGTTTTTGCTTGAATCGACTTTCTAATTTCGAGGCTCTCTTGGACTAGGAGCTCTTAAAGACAAATATAATCCAAAGCTTGTAGGCACCACTAAACACTAAAATAAAAGAGAAAAGATCTTGGATTTGGAACTACTAGCATAAAGGCATGGAACAAATTAGACCTTGTGTCATTTAGGAAGTAGGGACTGGACAAAGAATACACATTTGGAAGGGTAGGTGGATAATGAGCATCAATGATGCACCAAGTCCTCTAACTTAATCTTCCTTAATGGGATTCAGTTAAACATCCGATCATCCAAGAAAATGAAATCTTGAGTTGATCTCTATAATATTTGATGCTAACACGATGATAACTATTTATATGATCCAAATCAATAGAAAAGAAATTGACATTCCAAGACGGCGACCATAAAAGGATGGCACGTTCATAACCTAATCTCTTTATAGATCCATCAAAGGTTCCCTTAGCCCATCTACTTTTTTACATCGTATATATAATACGGATCATTTAAACTTCTCTTAGGATTAAATTTTTTGTGTACAATTGTCTCCAAGATACAGTACCAACAACTGATAGGCTATCTAGATTCATGGGTATTGCTAACCAATGTCATGTTTGCTCCTGAAAAAATAAAACCCGGAGCATATATTATTCCTATGTCCCTTTGTTAGGAATGTATAGTTTATGTCTAGCCACATTCTTTTGCCACCTGGTATCTATCCTTTGACAGTTAAGAGCTGAATTTTAGATTGGCATAGCAAACCTACAGGTTGGGAGGAAAAAAAATGAGAAGTTGGGAGGTATTATATGCAAAACAACCATATGGTATCTCTGGAAAGAAAGATGTGACATGCTCTTTCAGGAAGGCCAACCAATACCAACGATCACACACAATCTTGCACATAAGAATTTGGGGTTAGAGCGAATCATGAGAGATGAACTCACAAAAGTCGTGGAACCAACTCTTAGCCATCAAAAGACAAGAAACAAAAATGAAGCAAACCACCAAACAAAACAATGAAAATCAACTTTATAATTACCGATGATATCTGTACTAACAATGATATAGTTGCATTGATACTAAGATATAGTCTTGGATGGTGTAGAGAGGTGAAGATACTAAACACGAAAGCATAGAGCAATGACGATATGAAGCTGAAGGAAATACAAGCAACTCTAGATTGGATATTAATTATTCACCTTGTCGAAGTACAAATTGAGGGCTCGTGCGTTAGAGCTATAAAAGCAATGCAAAACAACAAGCCTCAATAGATTTGAAAGCAATACCACATTTATCCCTCATCCAGGAAATAATTCGAATCCTTAATGTTTTAAGTATAAACATCCATTTCCTTGTTTGTTGTAAAAATGAAAACCATGTGGCTTATGCATTGGCTACCAATACCAATGCAAATTCCCCCTGCTAAATCAACAATTCTACACACACCAGATTTTATTTCGAGAGGAGATCTAATGGACAAGAAGAAATGCTCTTAGCATCGTGATATAGGTGAAGGCAGAAATTGGTCTATTGTTGTTATGTGAGTCGCATGATTTATAGTTTGATCTTTGATATCCTAAACAATGATATGCTAGGTTCAGAACCTCGGAATGTAGCAAACTAATTTCTATTTTAATAAACAGAAATATCCCTCAAAATTTACTCGTTAAAATATACGCTTATTCAACTTAAACAATACCCCTCAGTGGAAGCAACTAGCACAAGTTGCTTCGAAAAGTAAAATCAACTTCTACAAGTTGCTTCCAATAGGTGCAGGCAGCGGGTATTTGTGGAAGGCCTAAGGCCTCTTCCTATGCACATGCCAAAACATGGTATTTGGCATATATGCACCCACTATGGGTATGCCAAACTGCCAAACTCATATGCCAATATGTTTTTCCTGGCATATAGGCATACAGCGGAGGATTTCCGGCGATAGAGTCTTCGTCGCTCGATGGTCAAACTATCGTTCGATGGTCATTCACTCGGCGGCGACAGTCGAGCTATCGCTCGATACTATGATAACCGCTCATCGATCTTCATCCAACGGCTAATATTTCCCCCTCTATAAATACCTAATTTTAATCTCATTTCAACTCACACGAGAATTTCTTAATCTCTTAAGAATTTCTCAATCTCTCTAGAATTTCTTAATCTCCAATTCTTTTCATCACTCTACGAGTGTGCATGGCAAACCAACGTATTATCCAAAATCGAAGAGCCGCTTGTCGCAATTGTAGACGGTGGAACTAGAGAAGTCAAATTAGGAGATGTCATGTGGCGAAACCTAAAATTCAAAACTGCATAAGATGAATGTATTTGCAGGAATTATATTGATTTGACAATGGAGTGATATTTGATCACCAACTATTGTGGGAAAGGATTTTTTTAATTTCAAGAACAAACAATGAACCTACGCTGGTCGGAGTGTTTGATTTGGTTCGGGCGCTTTGGTATAATTAATGCGGGAAGTTACTAGGTATGTTGCTTTACTTCAGCGAAGGTCCAACCTTGAGAAGTGGTGAAACCACGGTGGAATTTGAAAGGTGTCGTGTGGAATATCGCCGCATCTAGGGCAAAAATTCCATTTTGAAAGTTGTTTGAGGTTTTAAGATATTTGCCCCAATATTGTCCAACATTTGTGTTGTAATTTCTCAATTGTCCACTTTTTAAAGTTTTAATATTTGTTTAAAATTTTAAAGTATTAATATTTTTAATATTTGTTTAAGTTTAAATATTTGTATACTTTTAATGTTTAAGAATATAATTAATATTAATTTTCAACAATATTGATCAAATTTTCAAATTCATTAAACTTCACAAAATTAAAAACTTCAATATAATTAAAATAGTCATTTTACAAGACATAAAACTAGACAATAATTGGAAGACTTTAAAAAAAAAATTTGTAACAATGTTCTTCATCTTGTTCATCTTCTTCATTTCACTAAACTTCCAATCGATGCTCTGAACAGAGTCTCCTTTTGTTTATCTTCTTCTTTGGCTTCAAATTTGTTTTTGCCTTGATTTTCCTTGTCTTTAACCTTTCTTGGCCTTCTCTTAGTTGCGGTTTTGACTTGGTTGATATCCAAAACTTGGAGACTTCTTTGCTCTTACTTATTTCTTTGAATCTATCACATATCTTCTCAACAAGACCTTCAAGTACTACTCGAGAAAAATCAAGTTGTGTGGTTAGAATCAAGTTGAGTTAATTGTGCCATTTGGATCAAATAGAAGAAATAAATTAGATTGAGAAAAGAGAATAATAGATTGAGAAGAAGAGAAATTTTTGTGTAAAAATTTGGGGTAAGTGTTGAGTTTGAAAGTTACCTATTTATAGCGATGAAGAGACATTCTCAGCACCGCTAGCTAGAGTGAATATCGCGCGATATTGTCAATATCGCTCGCTAGGGATTCGATAACTCGGTTTCCCCATAGTGGCGCAAATGGTTTGGCATGCCACTGGCATGCAAACACCAATTTTTGGCATGCGCATAGGAAGAGGCCTAACCGGAGGGTATTTATAACTATTTTATTTACTATAAAAAAAGAAAAAAACGACTTCTCAAAAGAACGCGAAATTGGGGGATATAAAAGGAATTGGGGGATATTGATTACTTCTCCCAACCCGTGGTGTGTGTTAAGGGGTGATTTTTGGGTATGAAAATACTAAAATACCCTTTGGTTAATTAAAAAACATTATGAAAAGACTATACCACCCTTTCCCCTAAAACTTAAAATCAAAAACCAAATTCATATATCCCCATTCTCAATTCGATGCAGCCTTTGTCCTAGGGTGTTACTCAATTTTTTTACATCGTTCTTCATACTGTTCTTCGTCGATTAATCGTCGATTCAAAATTTCTTCGTCGATTAACCAACCCGCATCATAAACAATGCCTCCAATGAAATAAACCAAAATGCCTAATCGAACTCAACATCATCGATTGCTCAACAAAAACAAAGTGAAAGAATTTCTAAGATTCACTACACCAAATTCTAGGAATCGTAAAGCCAGTGCATGCTTGGCTTATGGTAATTCTGAATTT
>JAJJWW010014865.1:0-144529 GCA_023531295.1 Papaver armeniacum
AACCGATCCTAATAAGGGGTGCAATACATCAAAGGGAACCGATCCTTGTATGGGGTGCAACAAGGTTTATAACAGAAAGGGGAACCGATCCTATGGACATGTGCAACACATATAAGTTAGATACCATATATATGTGGGGAACCGATCCTAGTACCTAGTCAACCGAACTTTTGGGAAGCTAGTGTGACTATGCACAATACTCACATGGAGTTAGAACCGAAACTTGTTTTGGTAGAACCGTAAACCAATGATTGTGATTGAATGTTGGTTTGATCAATCACATAGTTCTTGAAAGTCAGATGAACCAATTCTAAACTTGTTTGGAAGTGTGGCAAATCGGTTTCAAGGTTGTAAGTGTGAAAGAGAACTTACAAATTTAAGATGTCGACAAACTTTGAACACGTGTTGTGAATGTTTATTTCTATAATTATTCAAAGATATTCCTTAACGGCTAAGGGAAGAGAATCCCAGGATCGAAACATAAGTAAGTTAAGAATCTTTTAATTAAGGTTATTAATTTCATTTTGTAGGGAAATTACATAATTAGTAATGTGTATTTACTAATTAGATTTTCCGAGAGATTTCGATCGTTATTTTTGGACAGAGCATTTCCAGGAATTATGAAAACCGAATCTGTGCTTTTATGAATATCTTGAGAATATTTTCGGTTTTGGAAATTTCTTGGTGTCCAAACTTCCTTGTCTATAAATACACGAAGTTTGCCTTTCTAGCAAACTAATCCTTCGTAACAACAGATTTACTCTTTTGTTGTTGTTACTGGTGTAGCCGCCTATTCGGAGAGGAGAGTAACCTAATTAGGCGAAATCTCTTACGGCTGTTCAGTTTAAAGTCTTCTTTGGGATTGAGAAGCTCTAGCGCGACCTGTTGGTGGGAAACTAGATAATTGCGGTTTATCTTTGTTTTCGATTGATTTGATTGACTAACGGTGGTTGAAATCTGATTGCACCTAGTTTGTTTATTCTTGAGAATCTTCTCTTCTGATATAAGATTCACTCAAACTAGTTCAGAGTTTCGACAGGGATCTTTAGACTGTTGTTAGTTCTAAAGACGATCTTGTGATAATCCATTATTAACGAGACTCCGTTCGTGCGTGATTGATCACAAGAGATTCAAGTGATTGTGTGCAGGTTTTTATTGAAGATTTAAGAAGATTTGAAGACAAAGAAGATATTGAAGATCTGACTTGGGTTTTATAATCTTTGGTGTGCACAATACTTGTTTCGGTAAAAGATGATCCAATTAATAATCGGTTTATCCTTGTGGTAGATTGGATTGATTAATTGAGTAGATCGGCATAAATACGTTTCCTTGTTATTAAAGATATTGATTTGCTTAATCTTAAACGATTACCTTTGGGTGATGGAACATAAGATAGAGCTAAGGACCCGACGAAGGAGTTTATGTTAAGATAAACAGAAGAGCCTTTGTCCGACTCATATCACTTGGTTGAATAAAGTTGATACCAAACAGATTTTTTGTTTCTTTACTGTTTGGAATACGAACCAAAGGAATTGTTCCAAGTACGTGACTTAATCACAAGTCGGAGGCGTGGGAATACACACGGAACTAAGTGAACTATAGGGTTAGTTACTTGGTCTCAACTATACGAAGTTAGGTGTAATTTTGTGTAGCGGCTTAATCCCGAGAGTATTCAATTCTGGACAAGGTCCCGGGGTTTTTCTGCATTTGCGGTTTCCTCGTTAACAAAATCTTGTTGTGTCATTTACTTTTATTTTCCGCATTATAATTGTTTTATTATAATTAAAGTACATCACACAAACGTTAATTCCTATTTATTTGATAAGCAATCTTATTGTGTTTGGTTAAGTCCGAAACTTTGTTTCAAGTAAACATACTTTGTTGTTGTATTGTCTCGATATCATATCCATAGACGATCACACGAAGTGTGAACCAATTAGTTGTATTGTCTCGACTCAGTAAGACAATCACTTTCGGAGAAAGTACTTATAGGTAGGAAAAGTTTTAGCTTGAGGTATATTTGGGTACCCTCGCCTTTTCAAATATATTCATAAACATCCGACATACTACACAGAATAGATAAAGTAATACACTCTATGGCAAAATCCATTTAGTCAAAGAATTGAAGATAGGACTGAGTTTGCGCGCCTCAATCTGCCACGCGCAACAACCAAGTCGCTTTCTCTATGCTCCATCCGGACACGAGCATTAGCAAACGCCTCAGAAGCCTCATCCGAAGCCATCACGTTTTCTATCGAAGGGTTGATACGACTAGCACTTAGTCGGTCCACATACAGATCCATTGCATGAAGGTATTGCTTTGGCTAACCTCAAATAACTCTTCACATTCACGAGCGAGTCGGGCTTGATCCAACAATAGTAGCTTGCAACAATTCAACCTTTTGATTCTTAAGAGACAAACGTAAAACACTGACTGATTCTTCCATTATTACTAATCCTTTTTCATCTGCGAATACCTAGACTATATATAAAAAAAAAAAACGGGGGGAGAACTTTTCAAGACAATTCAGTTATGAGCATGCGACAACGTGCAATTTCTTGTTCTACATCTTGCATCATTACAAGCACTTCTTCACATTGAGTAGTAAGCATAGTTAAAGCAGCCCGCATATCTCCTAGCACTTGGTCTACTTCATACAAAATCCTCTCGGATGCATTGTTCTGGCGAGCTATGCTAGAGGTCTCATCTTGTTCCTCAAATGCTTTACGTGCATTTTCTTACACAGTCAGCCTATGAGTCCGTAAAGCTTTCACTTCACTCTTCAGAATCAACAACCGTGCCAATTCCACCAGTTTATCCGAAGGATGCACCAAAGCGAGTATCATGCACAAAGACAATGCATAACAATGCATACGACGGCTTGGCGGATGAGAAGCGGATACATAACAATCCGCGATAACCTAATCAATATCCACCATCATAAGGTTTACTTCTCGCAACAGCCGATCAGTTTCATGGCGAGCGGAGACAACATCGTCTAGCGCATGCTGAATCCTGAAAGAAATTGGCCCGGACACCTGAGCTTTCCGAGCTGTTAAAAATACTTTGTATTGCTTGTCAAACTGGGAGCGCGCTTTTGTACGACTCGCCAGTCTTCTCTTCCTAAGCAATTCTATTTCAGCCTTCACGAGTCGTAAGCGGTCTAACTTGGACCCTCTCCTATACGGGGATACAAACGTTGGCACAGAGGCCAGAGACAATACATAGCCGTGCAAATTTTCAGCCATATTTTCAGCCAATGAACAGGGTACAGAAATGAAGACATCACACCAGTACATATAGTCTACTTATAGGAAATATATACATCAAGGCATTTATTACTCCATAACTATTACTACAACTCCTACTACCCAAAATATATATATATATATATATATATATATTATTAATTCTTAATTCTTAATCATGGTAACATACTAAGTGCCATATGAACCTCAGCAAGAGCCATCTCAATGGACCTAATACTATGGTCCGCCTCAACACATCGAAAAAGGGTAGTTAGACGTTGCTAACGGCAATACCCACGATATTCCAGAAGGGTTATGTCAGGAAGACCGCCCTTACTTTGAATCTTCCTCACTAGATGATCCGCAGTGGATAATTATTCATGCAACCCGAGTTCTCGATCTCAAAAGTATCCCGAGCAAGGCACATCACCCGGAAAAGGCGATTTAGATACTCCACTTCCAGGATTAATCTCACACGATTAGCCATAAACAAAAAAAAAAAGAGAGAATAAAACTTAGGGAATATTTATTGTGATTAACCAAAACAAATTCTCATATATATAATCAAAACAACACAATACCCAAGAGAACGATTACTTTACGAATTCCTAAAAAATAAATAAAAAATGGCAGTGATTTATCTAAGAACGCTCAGCTATAAGCGAGCGGCAGTAGGAAATGTCTTCATCTAAGTCTTGCATCATCAATTGTGCCTCACCATACTGAGTAGTGGAATAGGTGTAAGCACTACGCACCTCTTCTAACACTTGATGAATCTTGTGCATAACCTCACCAGAAGCACATGCCTCTTGAGCCATATCTAGTGTCTCCTTATGTTCTTCATAAGCTTTGTGGGCCTTATCTAGAGCAATCAATCAATGAGTCTGTAGCATCCCGACTTCATCCTTCAATATTAGTAAACGCGCTAGCTCCGCTTTCATATCAGCAAGATGAATAAGAGCAGATACGACACAAAAGGTCAAAACACACCCACGGAGATTCGGACTCGCTTGTTGAGTAATAAAGGCACGACAATCAGCTATCACTTGTTCAATATCAGTCGTCATAATTAGCGCTTCCTGAAACAGCCGCTCAGCTTTGTTTCGGGCAGCTATAGTATCATCCAGCGCACGTTGTACGGCCAGAGTTAGGCGCCCGGACGTATGTGACTTCTGAGCCATTGAATACGTCTCATATTGCTCATAAAACTGCGCGCGTGTAGCCACTATTCGCCATTCTAACCTCTCTAAGCATCTTCACTTCAGCCGTTACCAATAACAAGCGAGTTAGGTCATGATCCTTCTCATAAGGGACGACCATTATTGGCATATGGGCCAAAGCTACAACATAACCATGAAGACGATGAGCCATCTGCTGCAAAATATAAGCTAACAACTAAAAGGAAGATGAAATATTAAGAGAAATTTGAAAATACTAAGGCAGTTCTACTTATCTTTATTTATAGAAACACGGAATAATACCACGTTAATAACCATCCAACCATAATAATAAATGCATATAAATCAAAATAGTAAGTATGTTAAAAAAAAAAAAAAAATCAAAAGTTCTTAGTTCAACCAAATAAAAACAAGAAAATTATTGTTCAAAACATCATTATCAGAAGATATCCAAAGCAACCAACTCCGCCTTCTTCCTAGTTAAACGCCCGTTGACCTCCTCAGCAGCGTCCAAAGCGGTCTTCAAATCCTTGGTAGCTCGACCCACGTCCGCCAAAAGTTGGTCATATGCTTCCTTTTTAGCATTGGCAACATCGAGCAGCTGCTTGTATTCCCGCTCCAACTCCTCAATCTCGCGAGGTAATGTGGTCCGCGCGCTGTGGCTCGCCTTCGCTAGGTCCAATAGATCCTTAAGCCATTTAATGTGGAATCGAAGAACTAGAGAAGTTTGGATGGTAGCGTCCCACTTCCTCAGGGTGACTGGATCAACTGGAGTTTCCTCCTCCAAGGAAAGACCCTCCGATATGTCGAGCAGATCCTCATTAGCCACGATCATAGAATTGACAGGCATTTCCTCATGAACACACATGTGGCCAAACTTCTCCACTATGCACCGATCAGTGGCTGCTTTAGACAAGGGGACCCAAAATCCATGTACCAGCTCATAGCGGTTATCCACACCAGCCTCCGCCGCGGAAATAGTACGAGGATATCGGAATTGAGGATCCTCTGGAATAGCCATAAGCTCAGCATCCCCATCCATGCTATGAGAAACCTTAAGGGTCAGCTTGGAAGGTTTCTGTCGCTTGCCATTGGCACTCCCAGACTTGCTGCCTTTGACCTGCTGGTTCAAGCCGCTCCCCTTACCATGAGCGCCGTCTCATTTTCCCATATTCTAAAAAAAAAAAAAGAGAGAGAGAGATGACCATAAGCAAAATATCCTAACATAATAAGAAAATGGAACTCAAAATATACAGTGTATACCAGATTGGGAGAAGGGAGAGGATTAGCAGGGGAATGAACGGATCGACGAGAAGAAGAAGAAGAACTCGACACAGCCGGCTCCGAGTGACCTAATGAGAGATAAAAGCAAAAGAAAAGAAGGAAATAAAATAATCTTATCAAAGAGTATAGGAAGTGAAGATGTATATATAGATCACCAAATGCATTTAATAATCACAACAAAAATATTTCCACCGGCACGTGTCGGTATGTGAAACTTAACAATTACGAATCTAGTACACTCACGGGATTTAGAAGGGAAAGAAATCTGATTCTGGGCGCTACCTTTAAGACCACTACCTTCCTGGGATTAGTCATGCACATAATGATCTGACTCAGACTCGTCCCCTGCACCTAACATGTCGGAAGGAGTATGAAGAGGATGATTGGGATCTTTAATTGTCTGTACAATTAGAGGACGAGTGGAGTGAAGAATCATACAAGGAGAGAGTATTTCAGGACCACTCTGACTAACTGATCGACCAAGTTGGCGTTCCACGCGCTCGATGAAAGTACTCGCGGACGACGACCCCACTTTTGGAGCCTGCGGGGAAAACGGAGGAGAAACATTAGCACTACGGATGGAAGGCAACCGCGGAATAGGTAGCACACCAGCATCTCGCTTCATCTTCTTAGCCAGCCGATCATCCCTCCACTCGTTAAGAGGCAGGTTAATGTATTCTTCAAAGAAGAGACCCCTAGGCTTGCAGCCGATAGGCGGAGAGTTCTAAAAGAATATGGCAAACCAACATAAAGAAACTAAACGCGGAACTTGATTAAAAATAACACAAAGGAAAGGGAAGATACCTTAGCAGGAGGAGATACATCCGAAGGGATATTCAAGGGCTTCATTGGTGGAACACGCCTTCTCTTCTTGGAGCCGGATGGAGGTAGAGCACTACCTTTCCCATCCTCTTGAGAAGACTCGTCACCCGGAAGAGGGTCCCAGCCGGTAACTAGCCGACGAATAGGGCGTCCCTTGTTGCTAGAAGATAGCATATACTTCTTGGCAGTGTCGGCATTTAACTTCACACGACCTGATGCGTGCATTTCTCTGATATCCTCCCTGGTTAAAGCCGGAGGAGCATATGGCTTCTTGATGAGCAGATTCAGCACACTCCGGTTAACGTTATTGCGATACCCAAGCCACTCATGGGTAACGCTAACATGCCGGCGGGACTGAGGTTGGAAGAAATCAAAAAAGCATTGGCGATCGCTCACCGAAGACCGCTCTTGAAAACAAAGCGATCGAAACTCTTCCGTACTTCCCTGTCCTCCTCTATCGAGGAAGGGAGGGGAGGGTCATAAGGAACTCCTTGATCAAAACCCAGCTGTTGCGCCTCACGGATGGTATTGTACGCCTCAGAAGAAAACTTCCCACCATGAAAACCAGGAAGACGCCCGGGTAAAATAGAAACAATCATGTCAAATTCCTCGGCTGAAGGTATCTCCGAGGAAGACATCCTCCTCTAGGATTGGCTAACAAAATTATAGTGAAGAGAACCAGTGTGACCGTCCTGATAAGTGATAGGGTTGAAATCCGCACCCTTGTCCATGAAATCTTTGAGCTTTTCCTTTGGAAGATGACCCTTCTTGTGATAAAGAGTCATCCGAGGATGAGACTCGGGTATCGTCACTAAACGCTTGGAACCATCCTTTTTAACGACTTCCTCTTGCCGAGAGAGAGCAAGGGGATTCAGCTGAGGAGGCCTATACTTGGGGAAGCGCTCCCAAGCCCATGCTTGAATAAAATTGCCATGAAGGAAAGTTTCAAACTCATGGGATCCATTTACGCGACGAATATCACGCGCCAGCAAATCTAGATGGCGGTACAAACCACCCAAGAATATAGGAGCAAGCGGAAATGACACGCCGCGAGACATCAATACGGCCATAGGAATCAGCTCATTCTTGATGGTATCCCGGGGACTATACTCAAATACGTCATAACACAGCCAAAAGATGAGGAAGGCAGCCAGCTCCGCTCTATCTGTTTCCCCTTCTAGAGGAGGAACACCCTCACTAGGACCAAACTATAAAAGAGCCCAGTATTTGATCCAACACGAGAAAGAAGCTCGACGTTGCCTGGAATTTGGCTTCTGGCCGCTTTTCACCTCTCTCACATCATCAGCCTCTTCAGTAGCAGATGGCTTTGGTTGAGAAGCTTTTATGGCGGACGCCATGAGTTTTGAAGAAGATGAAACATTCGCGGGAGAACCCTGAGAATCCGACGCGGTAGATTTACCCTTCCCTTTATCCATCGGGCCTCCTACCTCATTCGGAGCTGCAGCCTTAAGCTCCTCTTGCAATTGAAAGGTTATGGATTTCGTCTTGGCCTTAAGCAAGCGATCGCGAAGATCTCTGTCATCCTTATTTAAAGACTTGTGAAGGCAACAACTGTCATAGACTACATCACCATGAACGGGCAGGCCAGTAAGTCAACTGCAACTACGTCCTCCAGGATGGAGGTCGCCTCACCCCAGGAAAATATAAATGTGTGAGGATCGATTCCCCAGCGCGCACATAAGCGATTTATACTGTCGTGATATCGCCGGACGTACCTAAACTTGGAGGCCTCTAAAGATGCCTATATACTTAAAGAACGAATGATCCTTGCATTATCCAGATTGGAACGAATATAGTCGACCTAGGGATCCCAAGCGGCATGAGATTCGGCGGACGAGCGTAAGTTGATTGAAGGGAAAACGTAATCTCCCCTATGAACTGCCAAACGGGGTGAATCCTCAAAGGAAGGCACAAGGGGCGACCCTGCTTGAGGACGGATAAGCCATTCTGCGGATCCGGATTGAGGAAATGGATGGGGGGTTTAACATGCGTGCCACCCAAATATCATCGGCCGGAAAAAGAATAGTATCATCATCCACTGCGGGCGGTCGAAGTCTACCCCTAAGCTGGGGACTGCTCCTAAACTCTTCAAGTGTATGTGATTCGAGCCTGGGAGGCGAGTCGCGGATAGGTGATTCATTAGACATGGTAAGCAACATAGAGAGGATAAGGAAAGTGTAGTTGCAGGAAATCCCACACTACACCCCTCATAATATTTCATAGATCTAAATCTATTTCATAATCAAAATAAAGATTAAAATGCTAAAATTATAAAATGGACACAAGGATTTTTTACGTGGTTCGATCAATGTGATCTACATCCACGGTTCTTCACTATGATTGTTGAGGTTACATTAGTATTACATTTACAATCTCCATTAATGGATATTTTGTAGAGCTCTAGATCTAATTTTAAGGGAAGAAGATGATAAAGAAAAATAAATCTCTCTTTAAAAATATCTCTCTCCAAAATATCTCTCTCTCTCTTCCCAAAATTATCCTCTCTTTCTCTCTCCTGCTCTCCTCTTTATATAGTATTTACATAGTGGATGACAACTCATGTACAACTAATATTTCCCTTAATTTCGGATTTACCTTGCGACATCCTCGCGAGAGTATAAATGTTAAATCTCGCAGACATTATAGTTTTCGCAAGATCTTCGCACTTTCTTCATGTTTACGTTATCGTCATTTGTAATGTTATTTCTGAAATCACTTTGCGACAGTTTCGCGACGTTGTTAATGAAGATTCCGCAAGTGTGTTGTTGTTGCGATATTTGGATCCTACATCTTGCCTCTTTTTTCTTGAATATTGATTGAAGAGCGATCTTTAAGAAAAAATCTGTTGTTGTAGTAGTCTTTGATCTTTGTTGATGAAGGAACGAGCGAAAGAATACTGGACTTGAAAAGTACGTACTTGCCTCTATTCTTTTGCGAAGTTCCGAAGCTTTGCGAAAATAAGAAGTATTATCTCTTGAAGTATGCGAAGTATAAAGTATCTTTGAAGAGGTATATGAAGTATGAAGTATCCATCCTTGATTGCGAATAAGAAGTATTGCGAAATTATTACTCCATGCTCTCTGCCTCATGCAATGCTCTATTCTTTTGCGAAGTTCCGAAACTTTGCGAAGTGAATAAGAAGTATTAATCATTGAAGTATAAGAAGTATTGCCTCTGTTCATGCGAAGTTATTATTCCATTTTTGGTGAGGATTCTTGTTGTTCATTGGTGAATATCTTCTTTGGAAGTGATTCTTGCCGAGAAGATAAAGAACATAAAATGTTTTCTTGGTTATCCATAATTGCCTCTGTTCTTTATCTATGAGGGTATGATCATTGAAAAAGTGTTGAATGAGCGAGTTATTTCTTCATTCTTATCTTGCCTCTGTCTCATACTTTGTTCTCATGCGATAGTATAATCTCTTCAAGTTGCTTATAATTGTGAGAAATAATTTGGCGAAATAATCACATTCTGCGAAATTCGAATAAGTGCGAAACTCGAATAACTTTGCGAATTTTTGTAAAATACTTGTGCGAATATAAAGCTTATGTAATGATTATGTTATGAAATGTGTATGCGATGTTTATGCCATGAAATGCTTATGCAATGCTTTCATGATACGAGTATGATGCTTGTATGATGAGAATGCTTATCTATTACAATGTATAGTTAATGTTTGTGTTACTTAGCTCATTTTGCCGCTCTAAAATTGATGTAGCTTTAAATCGCTTCCATTATTCATTTCTCTAATTTTGTCTCTAGTATATGCATTCCTCTTTGCGTATTTATTGTTTCTCGCAAGTTCTTACTTGTGCTTCATCTTTTCTTATTCCCGCACTATTAGTATCGCATAATAATATGATCATAATATCAAGTGTGTGGCATTTGCATTGCCTCAGTCTCATAATTATGTACATGTTCGCAAGTTTATCATTTAATCACTTTATCAAGCTCGCAAGCTTATCATGTAATCTTTTTTGCAATGAAAGATCTCTGTTACTTATATTCAAAATGTTTATATTGAATTTTGTCATTGCGACAAGATCGCAGGACGTCTTTACATTTTCATGTAATGACCCATTGGTCTTGTCTTATCAGTTTTCTTGTGTGGTCTTATTTCGCCTTCCTAGTTAAAGGTCTTATTTTGCCACCCCTCCTTATTGCGACAATATGACAGGCCTAAATATTCTTGCGAACATAAAGCCCCATGACATTGTCGTCTTGCGACGAAATCGCAGGACGTCTTTACACTTTCATGTAAGGACCCATTGATCTCGCCTTATCTTTGTCTTTTGTATTATTGCCTCTTCAGGATCATCGCACAAATATGACAAGCCTAAATTTCCTTGCGAAAATAAAGCCTCATGACATTTGCGTCTTTTGACACTTATCAGCTCCCTAATGGAGGGTGCCGCCCTTATCTTCTCCCTGGTTGCCCCTTCAAGGAGGCGTACATCGGCCATACAAGACTAGATCCTCCCATCCGGTCTTAACAGCAAGCAGTTGTTTCCGCAGCCTCTTATCCCTTATACCCATAGGGCTTATGGTTACGAGACTGCACCCTAAGTGGAGTTTTCTTCAGGCCGAGTGCAGCATGTGCCAAGACTTGTCAAGAGTGGTAAAGAAGTTCCATGCTCCCCGCACTCTTGACTCAACCGTGTACCTCGGCGCCTTGGTCATACGATGACTCCTTGGAAGAGACCCTCGGTCGTCCAACCAGGGTATAACCTTATATAGTTGGAAATCCAAGGTATCTCTCCCGGATGGATGTTATTATCCCCAATCTCCATGACTCAGTTCCGGGAGCGGTGTAACCTTTTCCCGAGCCAGGTTAAGAGATACCCCTTATATGACGCACTTTAGGTCTTACATTTGCCTCTTACGAAATATCATTCGCGAACTAGGGTGTACGCCATAAAGGTTCGTCCCATTCACTCACTCATTCATTTTTGTCAATTTGTTCAATCATTCATTTTTGAAGTAAAGTAAGAGAAATATATAAATTAATCTGCGAGATTTTTCTCGAATCTTTGAAATCTTTAAGATCTTTGTAATTTAGAAATCTTTGAAATCTTTGTAATTCTTTATAATTTTGAAATCTTTGAAATCTTTGAGATCTTGAAATCTTTGTATTTTTTTTTTTTTTTTTTTTTTTTTTTTTTTTTATCAAATCAAAGATCTTTTATTTTCTGTAAAAGTAAAATGTTCAAAGAAAGTGGTACTTAGCTTTTGTGGTTTCTTTGTTGTTGTTGTCTCTTGCGAAGTATATGATTTGCTTGCGAAGCTAGCATCCTTGAAATGTATAAATGTCGCACAAAATATAATTATCTCGCAGCAAAAAGAAGTGTGAGAAATGAGATTTGAACCCTTGACCTGCCTCTTGCATATTCTCGCACCATACCAACTGTTCTAACCCTCTCTTGCGAAATTAATTTGCGAGATAGTCATCAACTTTCTTCTTTGAGAAATAAGCAAAGTCCTTGCGAAATTTCGCATAACAAAAATAATTATGCGAGAAGCAAGAATTGATCCCGCGACCTTCTGCTTGCATTCATGCCTCCTAACCAACTGTGCTAGCCTTGCCTCTGCGAAGTGTTCCAGCGAAATAATCACTTACTTTCTTCTTGCGAGATATCCTTGCGAGATTTTCAAAGACTGTGCGAAGTAAACATTTGCATGAAGTAAACGAACGTCTGCGAAGTGTTTATGCTGCGAACGTTCGCAAGGTAAACATTTGCGAAGTGCAAAAATTCTTTGCGAATGGGGAGATTCGAACTCTAGACATCAAACTCCTTCTCTTCACTGCTGACCATCTGGGCTATTTGCTGCTTGCGAAAGAAACATACAATACTATAACTTTACTCCATTTCTTCGCTCTTATAAGTTCAAAAATATGCAGAAGGTGGGATTCGAACCCGCAACCTTAAGTTTATACTCTTCGCCAGTGACCAATTGTGCTAGCTGCTGTTTGTGAAAGAAACACATAATGTTGTTCTTGAGTTCATCCACCCTTTACCGTTCTGGAAAAAATATATGGAAAATATGAGTGATGTGAGGGTTGAACTCGCGACATCCACCTAGTATACCTCGCGCACAACCATAAATGTGCTGGCTCTTTGTTTTGCGATAGAAGACCATATTGCCACTCTATTATTCTTCCTTTCTTTTCAGCAGTTCCAAAAAGTGTGAAAAATATTGTGCTTTGCGAGAATTGATCACGCGAGCTCTAACCCATACTCCTAATCCCCGACCATCCGTGCCGGTTTCATTTGCGAAGATTCGCATGTAACCACCTCTTATTCTTTTCTCCTCTCTAGGCTGTAGAAAAAATGTGAAAAATATGAGTGTGGCGAGATTTGATCTTGCGACATCAAGCTTCTTCGCTCCAACTCAAACCATCTCGTGAGAGTTTCGTTTGTGATAAAAATCACAGCGTTTTGTTCTTATCCTTTTCTTCATTCTTCCTTTATTTCCTTCAACAATTTGCCTTTTTCTTTTTCTCCTGAATATGAAATCTTCCATTAAAAAATTAGCTTTCTTCCTTGAATTTCATCACAACAACCTATATTTTATTTATTTTTTTATATATTTTTTTTTTCTCTTTTCATATCTTTGAATTGTGACGGTGTTTTCTCCTTAAAGTTTATAGATCCAATTGAATTCGTCACCAACAGTAGTCAATTTTTCTAAACTTTCTTGAACCAACAAAATTAGGTCCCTGTTTCTAGCGCATATGTAGTTGCAGGAAATCCCACACTATACCCCTCATAATATTTCATAGATCTAAATCTATTTCATAATCAAAATAAAGATTAAAATGCTAAAATTATAAAATGGACACAAGGATTTTTTACGTGGTTCGATCAATGTGATCTACATCCACGGTTCTTCACTATGATTGTTGAGGTTACATTAGTATTACATTTACAATCTCCATTAATGGATATTTTGTAGAGCTCTAGATCTAATTTTAGGGGAAGAAGATGATAATGAAAAATAAATCTCTCTTTAAAAATATCTCTCTCCAAAATATCTCTCTCACTCTTCCCAAAATTATCCTCTCTTTCTCTCTCCTGCTCTCCTCTTTATATAGTATTTACATAGTGGATGACAGCTCATGTACAACTAATATTTCCCTTAATTTCGGATTTACCTTGCGACATCCTCGCGAGAGTATAAATGTTAAATCTCGCAGACATTATAGTTTTCGCAAGATCTTCGCACTTTCTTCATGTTTACGTTATCGTCATTTGTTATGTTATTTCTGAAATCACTTTGCGACAGTTTCGCGACGTTGTTAATGAAGATTCCGCAAGTGTGTTGTTGTTGCGATATTTGGAACCTACAGAAAGAGAAATGAGGAAAGTGAAAAGGATGAGGATTCATGGGCGAGGTCTCTTCTATTTATAGGAGGGTAAAAGAAGGAGCAGTTACTGAGCAGATTAGTAACTGTCACGTCCCAAGAATTGTGAAATTAAACCCCCCATAACTCCCGATTGTAACCGTAGCATCAACAGGTGACTGTTGAGACGGTCCTTGACCGGTCAAACAGTCAGGGGACTAATGTTGATACATAAAAATAACCAATCCTAGAATAGGTGGCCCCTTAACCCATTAAGGGTTCTTTTTAGGATAAAGAGACTTGGGGACTAGGCCTAACCCATTAAGATGGGGAAGTCCTAGTTCACCCAAGAGCATATTAAGGCAGTTGGGCTTTGGCCTGAAAGGAAAGCCCTTTAGGGTTTGGTATTAACTTAAGGAAAGGGAGCTCAAGTGCTGGAAGCCGCTTATCATGCTTAATCACACTGTTAAAACTCTCCGCAATGTTCGATGTGTTCTCACCAAACCTTTCTCCTTGAAAAGCATGAGTTGCCCAGTTCTGGAATGAAATCTTTACCATCCAATCAATAACTGAATCCAGCTTCAAATTGCTCATACTCTTGGTAGCAGCATAAAACTTCTCCTTTGCTAAAGCAGTGTAACACTCTTCAAACAACTTCACAGCAGTTTGCCTGCTCTTGCCCTTTGGAACCGGAATATTATGTTTCATGTGGTACAAACAGTAAGAATGGTAAGCCTTTGGGAAGATCACAGGGACATGTTTCAAAAGGCCAGCTCCACGGTCTGATATGATGGTTAGTGGACGGTCTTCACTGATAATACCCTTCAAGTTGGTTAAGAACCATTCCCAACTCTCACAATTTTCGCAAGGTAAAATACCAAAAGCAACTGGATAGTTCTCTAGAAAATAAAAAAAAAAAAAAAAAAAAAAAAGATTCAAAAAGTGACACACAAAAACTGAAATCCATGAACAAGTTATTGGGTGAACAACAAAAATTATGGGATCAACAACAAGAATTATGGTATTAGCAACAGAAGTTATGTGATCAACAACTGAAATTATGGAACAAAAACAAAAGTTGATACAAAAAAATGGGATCAACAACTTCAATTATGGGATCAACATTTGAAATAAGGGATCAACAACAAAAGTTATGGGATCAACAACAATAATTATGGGATGAACAAAAGTTATGTGATCCATAGAATTGAAATCCAGGGACATATCAGACTATATTGTGTGATTCAACAACGAAAGTTAAAACAAATTAATAATTAAAAAACATACCTTGGTTACCAGTTTTCCCGCAAGCAACCATAAGACCTCCCTTAAACTTCCCAGTGAGAAAAGTACAATCAATAAATAACATCGGACGATAGTAATTATTGAAACCAGTAATGGAAGCTTCGAAAGCAACAAAAAACCTCTGGAACTGCTTCGTTACACCATCATACTCAAAGTTGACGACGCTTCCAGGATTATAACGTTCAATTGATTCTTTATACTAAACAAAGTCTGAATATGACTTGATGTCATCAGCCTAAAGAGACTCTTTAGTGAACTGTAAACCATGGTATGCCTGACTATACGTGAGATCAATACCATATTCCAGATGGAGCAGATATTTGACATCAGCTGCAGTCTTCTTCTTCTTTGATGCTCGAAATTCGTCTATTAAGATATCCTTCAGAAAAGACTTCGTCATCCTGACTTTTGCTGGATCAGAAGAAGCTAAATCACATGCATGCTCTCCGTGAAACTTCTTGCACTGAAACACACCTTTAGTTTTGGAAACGAGAGATGCATGGAACCTCCAGATACAATTTTGACTTTTCTTGTTCTTACACTCCACAGTGTAACGTTTCTTGTCACTCTTACGTACGTCAAGTTTGTAACCACTATGAAATTCATACTTCTTAACAGTATCACGACAACCGTTTTTAGTTTCAAAAACCTGCCCTACTCCGGTTAAGATGTTGGCCCAAGCATCTGTCTTCTTGAGGACCCTTTTGACCAAAGATGAATCATCCGTCAAATCTTCTACAATAGCCACATCGTTGTTTAAAACACAACTTAATGATGACGAAGAAGGATCAATAGAAGAAGAAGGAGGAACAAAATCAACACAAATCTTAAACTGGATGTTAAACTTCAACACATCAATCCCTTTCGAGATGCAGTAGTGAATGAAAAACCTTAACTCCAAATCATGATTAATCACATGTGAAATTCCATCTACAGTGTAACCAAAAAGTACGAGGTCTTCACGGACCATAAGGTCAATATTGTTTCACCACACTAATCATCTCGCTGACAGTAGTTGATTCCGAATCAGCATGCGATACGCTCAAATTGGATAAAGTGAACTCTGCAACAACCATCTTTGGCCTGCAACAATCATAACAGATCAACAAATCTAATAAAACATAAAAACAATGTTGACACCATAATCTGTCAACAACCAATGTTGATTCAATAAAAAACATATATCAACAACCATAATCAGAAAATTGTCCAGGTTATTGCATCAACAATGAAAGTTGATCCAACAAACCTGCATCAACAACCATATTCAGAAAATTATCCAGGTGTTGATGGTGGATTTTCGTTCAAGGTTGAGTTTGTAAAAAACCAGAAAAATCATGCGTTGACATCTTGTAAAAGATAAAGCCATTTATAAGTGTTGGATACTCCCTCACTTAATTCGACTTTGTATTTCTGTACTCATTATCGGTGTGGCATGATGACCGAGTGTTACTCATACTGAGTAGTAACACGAACCTCCAAGCACTATAATGAAACCATGTACGAAATACCCGTACAGGCGATTCTCGGTGTGTTATACTAGCCCGAGCCCTCTCGGTGTGTTATACTAGCCCGATTGAGCCCCTCTCGGTGTGTTATACTAGCCCGATTGAGCCCTCTCGGTGTGTTATACTAGCCCGATTGAGCATCCGGACTTGATCGTATCGGTCTCCGGATATGATCCGATCGTGATCATCCAACTCCACAAGCATGATTGGATGACCACGGATCAATTCCATCACCCTAAGCATGGTATGGAATACCCACGGCCTTAGCTTGCCGGATATGATTCGATCGCGGTCATCCAACTCCACAAGCATGATTGGATGACCACGGATCAATTCCATCACCCCCAAGCGGTATGAATACACACGGCCGACCCCGCATGGTCGACCATTGGCCTTTGCTTGCCAAGAAACCGTCCATACCAAGCATTATGGGCGGAAAACCCTAAATTAGGGTTTGCGGCATATTACATGTGCCGCAAAAACGGTCTCAACCATCCATCTTCGCAGGCATAAATGGAGGGTGTAGATGCGAGACTCAAAGGGCCCGGAGCATGTCGACACAATCACCATGTGACCGCCTACACACTTGACCAATCGGTCAAAACCAACCATGGTTGGTTACAACACATTCGTCCTCCTGAAAGAGCATGGTCGCACGGCTTTGCAAGCCAAAATTAGGGTTCAAGCCATCACGCGCGTCCATCTTCTCCGGCACGAATGGAGGGTCACAGATTAGATTGAGCAAGGGTCGGTCACACAAGCATGACCACCGTGAGCCCATCTACCTCCTCATGCGGTCGGCCAAGGCATATCATGCCTGGCCAATCCAAAACGCCCGCTCAAACATGTGTGGTTACACTTCCCAAATTGCAAATCGATCTCGACCACTCAACTTCACCGGACGAATTGGGTGGCTTAGATCACGTTTTCATGGGACGGTGAGACATAGCGTGAACATCAGCCTACCATCTTCACGCCAAACCAACCGGCCAAGACCGACCAAGTCAGGTCATCTTGGAAAACACGCTATAGGAAAAGGGTATGGTGCGCGACTCCTTGCGGCATCAAACTCCTATCGCAAATCGATCTCAACCACTCAACTTTACCGGTCAAATTGAGTGGCTTAGATCACGCCTTCTTGGGAAAGTGAAGTATGGACGTGCACACCGGCGTGTTGTCTACACACATGCCGGTCGGTCCTCTTCAAAACCCTTCCCATGCTTGGTTTCGACCAAGTGAAGAGTGATGCTTGCACACCTCTTTTAAACCCTAATTTCATCAACGGTCGCAGATGAGTGTCTCAAACATCATCTCATCCGTCCGACTTCACCGACTTGGTTATACAACCCCGGTCGGGAGTTATTTGGTTAGTGAGGAGTCATTACCCATCACTTTACCACACCGTAATGCAAAGCACTCGCATAAAATACACACGATACTTCACCAAGATCGACTTCCTCAATAACGCAGATTATTCAATCCAGCATGACATGCTACCTTTCGTGGACCCACGATCCACATTCCAGACATCAATCATGTCACAAACTGGGGGATACATACTGGGGTATTGGTCTGGCGGTTTACAACGTGCAGCGTGCAACGCGCCATCAAAGAACGTGTTAGGAAGTCAGGGACGGTTAGAGATGAACAGGAAAAGTGGGCAAGACTGGTCGTGTGTTACCGACACACAACTCCACTACTCCATCATTCCACTACCTCCACTTCCCACGAGAAACGTGAATGAGGCTCAATGACTTGTATAAATAGGTTCTCCGCCCATTTTCCAAAACAAGGGAATAACGGAGACAGAACAACACAAGTTCAGTCGACAGAAACCAAGTGTTAATACAAAACCGTATTCAAACACTTAGAGCCTGCTTTCATCAACCGTAAGCTTGCTCATCTTTCTGTTACAAGTCATAAGCAAGCCAACACTTTCACAATCTCAACACCTTCTTCGCTTCCCTCCCTAAGATCAACCCCATCTCCTTCACTTTGTGACCGAAACAAGTCTAGAACGGCCATTTCTTGGTTTAGGCCGGACTTGCACTGCATTGATCTCTCGAATCTACAAGCACTCACCGCGCAGATGCATTTGTTGAAGGTTTAGATTCATTCCTCATCCACACCCCAAATTACCAAATTCTCGCAGGAGTAGTTTTCACCCATCAACAATTGGCGACCACGGTGGGAGGTTGATCTATCGGTTGCAAAAATTGATTCTCAATTCTTCGGTTTTCGGCTCACGATGCATCCTCATCAGAGGAAACCACAGCGGTTCGAGATACCATGGGAAGTGTAGATAGAATCTTTGGAGGATGTCTTGGTAAATCAAGCTGGTATCACCAAGAAGACAGAGCGAGACATTTCGCCTTTTGAATGACATAGCAAAGACAATTACAAGAAGGATCGGCAGGCATCTACTCAAGCAAAGTGCAAGAAATGTCGAATCCTTAGTCGAGTCACACCTTTACAAGGTGGAGAGGCAAAAAGAGCGTTTAACCGCAGGTGACTCAGGAAAGATGAACAACATGGTCCAGTCAACAATGAAGAACCGAGGCAACTCCACAGAGGAGAGGACTTGTCCGGAGTACTACAACGTCTACCGGATAAAGAAATGGAGCCTGCAACTTACGGATCCCTGCTGGAAGATTTACATCTCAAGACCCTTGTCGAAGCCGTGAAGAAACGCTTGAGGAAGGAGAAATCAATCAAGTAACACGTGAGTACAGAGGATGGGAACGATCAATACGATCACTCAGCAGTGATATTACAACACCTCCCATCACCAGCCGGAGCAGCAGTGCAAGTCCCGGCATCTCATCAAGTGTAACACCTCCGTAGTCACGGAGCAACAACTTCCACTCCTTCATCAGGACGAGGAACCGGAGGGGCGAGAGGAGGACCATCTCCCATTATTGCAGACTTGATGGAAAAGCAGGAAGTTCTTGTCAAGACTCAAACGGATATGGCCGCAACTCGGAAAGAGGTACTCACTTTTCTTAAGACATTAACTGATCGATTTCCACATGACCCGCAACAGCCCCGGAGCCAACAAGGAATGAATTCAACGCACCGGAGAAGGTACTTCAATGGCACGGACATACATGGACCGATCAAAGAAGCGACATCAGATATGAGCGGTCCTGTCATGGAGGCTCCTACACTGGGGACTGATCCTCACAACGATCTTCCTCGAGTCAATAGTTTCACTCTGGTTCAGCGGTCCTGTCATGGAGGCTCCTACACTGGGGACTGATCCTCACAACGATCTTCCTCAAGTCAATAGTTTCACTATGAACCAGAGGCCGGTGGATCGGGAAGCGGTTTCTCTAGTGGAAAGTTTATGCAAACTTTCACATCTATCGAAGAATCAGCGCGCGGAGACGTTTATTTGCTATCAACCAGAGGAAGGTCACGACCGTGACCTACATGTCACCGCACGCATCAAGGATTCGAGTTCAAGACGACCCTTATCTACACAGGATCGTCTTCATTACTCTCAAGATTCTCGGGACATCCAAGGCTCTCCGAGCAAGGTCGTACGGAAGCCTACCACAATGACGGACTTCGAGGGAAACCAAACCAGCACATACGGGAGAAGCTCCGTGGAAAGAATCAGACAAGTTCGTTGCATCCCACTCCCCATGTGGGCGTCAATTCAGGAAGAAGACCGACTTGCATCATTTAGGGTTAGTACCCACGATGCATCTTTGCTGACGAAGCATTCTTCTCCATACTGTGAAGCCACAACCCACGTTCACACGAGGAGGGAACGAACTTTTATGGCGAGTCGTGACCAGAAAGGAAAATGGTATACCAAGACGCCATTATCGGCGAGAGGAGACTGTACCCAGTCTCTCCACCTAATGGAATGCTACAACAAAGAACGAACCACAAGAACAAGTGCTAGATGCTCCACAACAGCTGCAAGATGGCACCAACTCTACAACTGATGAAATTGAAATCGCTGAGGAATCTCCTAGGCCTATCTCCATCAGCTCAATCTTGTGTACGGATAAACGCACGAAGCTCATGCAACTTCTCAAAGAGTACCAGGACATATTTGCTTGGAGATATGAAGAAATGCCGGATGAAAATTGGTCACCCATCATATACATGTCATACCCGTATCCAAGTCGGTTAAACGATTTGTAGTTCATACATGAGGAAAATGGATAGATCGGATACAACCAATGGACACGGCATGTTCTCCTCCATGGATGGATGTAGCGGCTACAAACAGAGATAAGGATGTACGAACATGATGCAAGTAAGATATCTTTTCGAACTCCTCTCGGAAATTTTTATTATACCATGCTGCCATTTGGTTTAAAGAGTGCCGGTTCAACGTATAACCGCTCTATGACGGTAATCTTCCACTGGAGCCGATACCTCAAGGGAGCAGCCTCAAGAAGATAACGATGTCCAACCGTCATATCGAGAGAGATCCGGGCGAGTTACTCCATCAGACAGTGGTCGAACAAGATCCGGGTGAGTCACTTTATCGACAACGGTACATGTCTATCACGCTATATTGGAGAATCCGCGCTTTTGGTCATCCTCTGGAGTGTTGAACGCTCATCTACAACAACATATGCCCCGATAGAAAGAACCAGGCCTGCCGGAAGAGCCTCATAATGTTTGTAGGGGCATATATCTCACCAACAAAGCGATACAACCTTGACCTTACGTAGCGGTTCCAAAAGCAGCAAGGGGAAAACCACCGAGATACAATATCATGCGTGTCCGCCAACTCCAACTCCAGTGCCACATGTACGACTCCCGCAATGATGAAACAACGTCCAAGGTATTCCATACCTGGCTCGACAACAACAACTACGGACAAACCATGTAAACCACGCTTGGGGACTGAGGCTCAGCATGAAGTTCCTTCACCGTCAGTCAAGGACTTCTTCAACATGAGAAAGATGGTCAGTCAAGAATCATGGATTCGCAAGGGTAATCGAACGAAGAGGAAGCCACTTAACGCTCCCTCCAGCAGAAAGTCGCTTCAATGGTCTATTCAAGAGCCGCCGCAACGCTCTCTCCGAGACCCACGTTCGCGAGAATCCTTCTTCAACACTCTCTCCAGGACCTACCTCAATGTTCGCACCAGAAACCACTTTAACATCCTCTCGAGTCGTTTCAACACTCAAGCGGAGCATGAAGAACCCTAAAGTCGATATGAGGTGGGTTATCCGGTGGAACGAATATTTTCATAGTTGAAAGGGCGCGGTGAACAGCTCATCATCAACGTTCGGCATATCTTTGAAGCTATCAACACTTCCTGACTTGACACCAAAGATTATCTCAGAAGACATCTCAACAGGGATTCTTTCTACCGCAATGAAATAAAAGGCATGAGTTAGAACTTGTATGAAAGCATATGAGAAGTGTCGCCACACATGGCAAGACACAACTCACACAATGGCCAGTCCAAACATCATTCAAGTCTGGTATTGATCAAGCTTCGGTATAACTCAAGTTTTCAAGTCTGGTATTGATTTCAAGTCTGGTACAAGTTTCAGTCTGGTATTGATTTCAAGTCTGGTACAATTTTTAAGTACGGTGCAAGCCTCAAAGTCCGGTATTGCTCAAGTCAAAAGCAAATTGCTCAAGTCGCAAAGGTTGTTAATCACGACATAAGGATGGTATAATAGGCGCACACAGCAGGCGGTTTGATCGAAGCACATGGCCGACGTTTGAAGCATGTACACAGTAGACCCACTTTCAACCGAAGCAGACACAACAAGCCCACGTTCGATCAAGCGGCGCAGTAACCCCACGAACGAAGCAGCGCAACGATCGATCGATTAGGCACATCCCCACGATTGAACAAAGTAGGCGCAATAGCCCTCGACCGAAGCGAGTCATAGCAAGGTCGATCGAAGCGAGTGCAAGACCGACATCATGCTAGGGGAACACTTTTTCTCGGACGTCTCTTGAACGTGACATGCTCGAAGGACAGGACGACCCGTCTCTCCCGGTAACATCTAACATTGTCTCATAAGTTTTATCTTTAACTGTCACCATCTCATGCCTACCACACAATAGTGTAACCATTGTGTGCTAGGCGTGGGACTTAATGTTGATGGTGGATTTTCGTTCAAGGTTGAGTTTGTAAAAAAAACCGGAAAAATCATGCGCGACATCTTGTAAAAGATAAAGCCATTTATAAGTGTTGGATACTCCCTCACTTAATTGACTTTGTATTTCCGTACTCATTATCGGTGTGGCATGATGATCGAGTGTTACTCATACTGAGTAACACGAACCTCCAAGCACTATAATGAAACCATGTACGAAATACCCGTACATGCTGATTCTCGGTGTGTTATACTAGCCCGAGCCCTCTCGGTGTGTTATACTAGCCCGATTGAGCCCCTCTCGGTGTGTTATACTAGCCCGATTGAGCCCCTCTCGGTGTGTTATACTAGCCCGATTGAGCATCCGGACTTGATCAGATCGGTCTCCGGATATGATCGATCGCGATCATCCAACTCCACAAGCATGATTGGATGACCACAGATCAATTCCATCACCCTAAGCATGGTATGGAATACCCACGGCCTTAGCTTGCCGGATATGATCTGATCGCAGTCATCCAACTCCACAAGCATGATTGGATGACCACAGATCAATTCCATCACCCCAAGGTATGGAATACACACGGCCGACCCCGCATGGTCGACCATTGGCCTTTGCTTGCCAAGAAACCGTCCATACCAAGCATTATGGGCGGAAAACCTAAATTAGGGTTTGCGGCATATTACATGTGCCGCAAAGCAGTCTCAACCATCCATCTTCGCAGGCATAGATGGAGGGTGTAGATGCAGAACTCAAAGGGCCCGAGCATGTCGACACAATCACCATGTGACCGCCTACACACTTGACCAATCGGTCAAAACCAACCATGGTTGGTTACAACACATTCGTCCGCCTGAAAGAGCATGGTCGCACGGCTTTGCAAGCCAAAATTAGGGTTCAAGCCATCACGCGCGTCCATCTTCTCCGGCACGAATGGAGGGTCACAGATTAGATTGATCAAGGGTCGGTCACACCAAAGATGACCACCGTGAGCCCATCTACCTCCTCATGCGGTCGGCCAAGGCATATCATGCCTGGCCAATCCAAAACGCCCGCTCAAACATGCGTGGTTACACTTCCCAAATTGCAAATCGATCTCGACCACTCAACTTCACCGGACGAATTGGGTGGCTTAGATCACGTTTTCATGGGACGGTGAGACATGGGCGTGAACATCAGCCTACCATCTTCACGCCAAACCAACCGGCCAAGACCGACCAAGTCGGGTCATCTTGGAAAACACGTAGGAAAAGGGTATGGTGCGCGACTCCTTGCGGCATCAAACTCCTATCGCAAATCGATCTCAACCACTCAACTTTACCGGTCAAATTGAGTGGCTTAGATCACGCCTTCTTGGGAAAGTGAAGTATGGACGTGCACACCGGCGTGTTGTCTACACACATGCCCGGTCGGTCCTCTTCAAAACCCTTCCCATGCTTGGTTTCGACCAAGTGAAGAGTGATGCTTGCACACCTCTTTTAAACCCTAATTTCATCAATCGGCCGCAGATGAGTGTCTCAAACATCATCTCATCCGTCCGACTTCACCAGCTTGGTTATACAACCCCGGTGGGAGTTATTTGGTTAGTGAGGAGTCATTACCCATCACTTTACCACACCGTAATGCAAGATCGCATAAAATACACACGATACTTCACCAAAGATCGACTTCCTCAATAACGCAGCTTATTCAATCCAAACATGACATGCTACCTTTCGTGGACCCACGATCCACATTCCAGACATCAATCATGTCACAAACCGGGGATACATACTGGGGTATTGGTCTGGCGGTTTACGGCGTGCAACGTGCAACGCGCCATCAAAGAACGTGTTAGGAAGTCGTGGACGGTTAGAGATGAACATGAAAAGTGGGCAAGACCGGTCGTGTGTTACCGACACACAACTCCACTACTCCATCATTCCACTACCTCCACTTCCCACGAGAAACGTGAATGAGGCTCAATGACTTGTATAAATAGGTTCTCCGCCCATTTTCCAAAACAAGGGAATAACGGATTTAACAACACAAGTTCGGTCGACGTAAACCAAGTGTTAATACAAAACCGTATTCAAACACTCGAGCCCGCTTTCATCAACCGTAAGCTTGCTCATCTTTTCGTTACAAGTCATAAGCAAGCCAACACTTTCACAATCTCAACACCTTCTTCGCTTCCCTCCCTAAGATCAACCCCATCTCCTTCACTTTGTGACCGAAACAAGTCCGGAACGGCCATTTCTTGGTTTAGGCCGGACTTGCACAGATTGATCTCTCGAATCTACAAGCACTCACCGCGCAGTGCATTTGTTGAAGGTTTAGATTCATTCCTCATCCACACCCCAAATTACCAAATTCTGCAGGAGTAGTTTTCACCCATCAACACCAGGTTATTGCATCAACAATGAAAGTTGATCCAACAAATCTGCATCAACAACCAATGTTGATCCAATAAAACAGCTATCAACAACCATAATCAAAAATTTATCCAGGTTATTTGCATCAACAGTGAAAGTTGATCCAACAAACCAGCATCAACAACCAATGTTGATACAAATAATCTGGATAATGTACAAATTTTCAGTGTCAACAAATGAAAAATCTATGTCAACAACAAGGATTTTGCTACAAAAAAACAGCATAAACAACATCATATATGTTACTTCGCATCGCATTAGTATGCAATCGGTACAAATGTGAACCTACAACATGAAATACTGCATGAACATACATGCTCCATGTTAAAAAATTTACTGCAAACCATAAGAAAAAGCCTAAAACCTAACCTAAGCTACAAATTCAAATTACGTCGCACATCACTCGGGGGCTGCGCCCCCTCGTGAAAGATATATTCAATGTCGAACGTTAGATATGTAAATTGAGTTTATCAACACTAACTTCTAACTTCTTATTGATTACACTAACTTCTAACTTCTAATTATACCAAAACTGATTCATCGACATTCAGTATACTCAAAATAATTCTTCAACACTCAGTATTATCCAAATAATTCTCCTACTAATTCATCAACACTATGAAATTCTCCAGAATAATTCAAAACGAGAACTGGTTCATGCAAATGTACTTGAAACTAAAACTCATGAATTATAAACCTAACATTGAATCATGACCCAATCTAAATAAAACAACAGAAATTCAAAAACCGGCGATTGGAGATTGGAGAATTGAAGAATTGAAGAATACATGTTTAAGAGATGAATAACGATCTCGAATTCAAATAACATGTAAATGAACCAATCAATCCAGTAGAATCAAACACACGGAATCAAGCTTCCAAAATCTCGAACTCTGAAACAGAAAATACAAATAAACTGAAATCAAATATGAAGATTTAGAAACTACAAATCGAACATGCAAATATCATATAAATTTCTACTCATCTTCAATCACGAATCACCATTACCAATTTGTTGCAGAAAAACAGATCGAGAAATTTATGTTGTTGATGAAGAAACTGCTTTCAGATCTGAAATTAAAAGATATGAACGATGGAAAGAGATTCAGTAGAAGAAGAAGAAGAAAAAGCTTTTCATGAAGATTAAAACCCTAGAATTCGCAAAAAAAATTCGAATTTGATTCAGTTTTCAGCTGATGAAGAAGGGCGACACTTTCTCTCTCCTTTTCTGTTTTTCTTTCCGTTGATAACTGAATTTTAGTTTTAGATTAATAAATATATATGAAGGGTATAATTGTAATGTTGAATAATCCTTAATGGACCCCTGATGGGCTTTGGATGGAAAGGGGTATATTTGTTGCTTCATAAGGGTAATTTTGAAGCCCGTCAAAAAGAGGGTAAATTATATAATTCCCCTTATAATTTTCAATCACAAGGGTTGTTCTCCCCAAAATCATTCTGGGTAAGTAGGCTCAATAAAAATATGAAATACTAGAAGCAAAGGCCCAGTTTTATCCATCCAAGTATCCAGGCCTCTTTTTTCTTAACCGTTCTCAACCCTAATTTCGCAGTCATATAAATGGATCCTATCTCCTTCGCTGGTCCTTTGTAATGCAAACACAGAGTTAGGGTTTTAGGTTTACTTTCTATCTTACACAGTAGAGAAAGAATACTTATACAGGGGCTAAGGAGACAGCATCATCTTGCTGTCCACCTCGACAAAGTTTCGTACTTAGTTTTGGACCTCCTAACTCAATTAATATACTACCGTTTTTAGGGTTTTCATTCAAATCTTTGTAAGAAATGGCACCAAAACCATCAAAAGCAGATAAGAAGATCGTTTACGATAAGAAGCTTTGTCAATTACTTGATGATTACACTCAGATATTAGTTACTGCTGCTGATAATGTTGGATCTAAACAGTTGCAAGGTATTCGTAAAGGACTTCGTGGTGATTCTGTTGTTTTAATGGGAAAGAATACTATGATGAAACGTTCTGTAAGACTTCATGCTGAAAAGACTGGAAATCAGGCTTTCCTTAATCTCATTCCACTCCTTGTTGTAAGTATTTCTCCGTACTTTTTTTAACAAAACTTGTGATTTCGAGTTTTGGTTTTGAATTTGATTAGTATTGTGTTGAAAATTCAGGGTAATGTCGGATTAATCTTTACCAAGGGAGATTTGAAAGAAGTTAGTGAGGAAGTGGCTAAGTACAAGGTTTGTGTACTTGCAGCTTTTTTTAAAAATGTTTTTGGATTGAAATGCTTGTTGAATAAACTGCAATTATGAAACTTTAACTAATGCATGCTTGATATGATATACTAAGTAAATGTTCACTACAATGGAAGTTTGATTATCTGATAATATAACCAGTGTCATGACCTAGGTTAAATCGGTACAATTGTAGAAGTTGAATGAATTGTTATGAGAAACTTGTGGTGTTTGAAACAAATTGAATGATTGTGTTCATTATTCTTGATTCTTGCTGGAATACCTGGAATATATATGGTTTGTTTACTTGAGTTTCATCCAATTATTGCTTTTCAAGGATGATTGAGTGTTGATAGGAACGTAGGATTTTTAAACCACTACCTTACTTGATCAACATCCTGATTCACTTTAAGATTGTATTAAAATAACTATGTTCTTGACCTTGTGCTATGAACCAGATTACGTAGAGAGGAAATTATACTGGGACTCAGGGCCGGCCCTGGCATTTTGCTGCCCCAAAGTATCCCCAAAAAATGTTGCCCCCTTACATTCAACAAACTACAGTCAGAACCACACCTGCAATTGATCCAACAAAGAAAAATGCTCAGCAATCAAGAACAACAAACAAAAAAAATTTCACTAAAAATTGGGGGTTTAAAATTTTTTGCCCTAAAATATACAATTAAGTAATACTAACTGAGAATCAAAAAATTATATTTAAAATCAATCATAGAACATACATGATAATCTATTCTTATGATTGAATCGGGGGTTTAAAACTTTTTCCCCTACAAATATACTTAAGTTATACTAACTGAAAATCAAAGATTAGATGCAAAATCAATTATAAATTAATATAAATGTCAATCTATCTTATGCTTCGTGATTGAATTGGGGGTTTGATTCTACTTACCGTGGAGATGGGGTGTCGCAACAGTGGCTCAAGTGGGAGAGGAGTGGGGAAGGAAATAAAGAAGCAGAGCGCAGAAGGAAGAAGACGAGTTTATGGTAGAAAAATCGAGAGAAAAAAATCTCTCTGTAGGATATGATATTTATTATATATTTACAAAAAAGCCTTTAAAGTAAGTTCTTATTCACAATATGCCCCTACTTCTCTTCCAGTACATCCTTTTTACTTTCTGTACTCACGTTTTAAACCTTCATTTTCTTTTTTTTATTTATCATCAACCCCCTAGACGAAATCCTATTTTTGTTGCCCCATTTCACTGCTGCCCCAAAGTCAACCTTCGTTGACCTTGCCTCAGGGCCGGCCCTGCTGGGACTGTTGTGAATTGTGAGAAACTAAAGTAAAATATGGGAAATCATTTTATGTCTGTCTACGAGTTTATTTTAATCACAAGGAGCTTATGGTTTCAATGTTTTTATCCAAGTCTATTGAGGGTCCGTTCACTTTGAAATGTTCGCTCAACTGAATATAATAACTAGAGAACAAGAGAATTTTAGATCAATCTTTGACAATTTTGATCACGTGTCGGTATCTATCGAGGGTCCTTCTACTTTCATATGTTCGCTCAACTGAATATAATAACTAGAGAACAAGAGAATTTTGATCAATCCTTGACTATTTTGATCATGTGTATCTTGATAACCATGTAGTAATTATCCTCTTTTTACTTTTGGGAATTTGTAAGTGTTTTATCAATGAGCAAATTATACTCAATTAACTTGTTAGTTGCATGACAAATTTGCGTTGTTGGCGAACATTTTCATCTTTTGTTTATTAATTTCATCTTTGATAAGCTTATTAATTTTTCATTCGTAGACCACAGTGGTTTTACTTATCTCGTATTATCTGATCAAATGTATGAATTCTAGTTTATCTATATTGTTGTCCTTGATCTTGAGAACTAAGTATTCTGTTGTTTGAATAGGTTGGAGCTCCTGCTCGTGTTGGGCTTGTTGCCCCTATTGATGTGGTTGTTCCACCTGGCAACACTGGTTTGGATCCATCCCAGACTTCTTTCTTTCAGGTTTGAAATTTAATTCGTTGAAGGTTTTTTTATACAGAACTCAAAGTTTGATTGTCATTCTAACAATCTTTCACTTATCAGGTTCTTAACATCCCAACCAAGATTAACAAGGGTACAGTTGAAATCATTACTCCTGTTGAACTTATTAAGAAGGGGGAAAAGGTTGGATCTTCTGAGGCTGCTTTGCTTGCGAAGTTGGGTATCAGGCCATTTTCATATGGTCTCGTTGTTTTAACTGTCTACGACAACGGTTCAGTCTTCAGTCCTGAGGTGCTTGATCTTACTGACGAGGACCTGATGGGGAAGTTTGCTGCTGGTGTTTCCATGGTTACTTCCTTATCCCTGGCTATTGCATACCCCACTCTTGCCGCTGCTCCTCACATTTTCATCAATGCATACAAGAATCTGTTGGCTGTTGCTCTTGCCACAGAGTACTCGTTCCCCCAGGCTGAGCAAGTGAAGGAATATTTGAAGGTTCGTGTGTTTTTATTGATTAATTTTAATGATTGCTGATTTTCTAGGCTTAAAATTTGTCTAATTGTTTTTCTTTTAAATTTCAGGATCCCAGCAAATTTGCCGCTGCCGCTCCAGTTGCTGCTTCTGGTTCTGCTGCAGCTCCAGCTGCTGCTGCTAAGGTGGAAGAGAAGAAGGATGAACCTGCCGAAGAGTCTGATGATGACATGGGTTTCAGCTTGTTTGATTAGATATCTTTCCCTGTTAATTATGCTGAGCAAGTATTTGTCTGCTGTTTTCATGTTTGAATGTTTCCATTTTAGGATATTTAAGGCCTTGTTTGGTAAAATTTATGATTATCTATTTATGATTATAGATAATCATAAATTGATAAATGATTTTGATATAATCTTTTTAAAAATAAATTTTTCCAAACACTTTTTTTTTCCAGATAATTTATTATCTTAGAATGATGATCTCAAACCGGAGAGGAAAGAACAATGATCTAGGATATTTTTTTAGTCCTATGTTGTTTTTTTGTCTTTCTTGATAGTTTAGAGAAAATAAGAAGAAAAAATTCAATTTGAGATCCTTAGAAAAAATAATTGATTATAATAAATTTTCAAAACAACTTTTTTCTGTTTATGGAAATAATGAATTTTTTCAATTATGATTAAAATAAGCAATTATTATAACGGTTACCAAACGCATATAGAATTCATTATAATCTGCATAATGGATTATAAGCTGATAATCCATTAAAATAATGGTTACCAAACAACTCCTAAGTGATTTTGTTGTGATGTCCTACTACAGTTTTTCTTGTTGGAACATATATGGCAGAGCATTATAGAATTTTTATATTTATTTTATGTTTTTACTAGGTATCACCGGGGCCTTACGGCCCCGGCTCAACCTCTCCACTTTCGGCTTTTGTTTGAACAGGAGTAGGGCAAAGTTGTGATGGCAATAAAAATCTCAAAGATCACAAAAATCAACTCACTATTGTCCACATCGTACACCTTTTGCGTTAAATGCTTGTCGTATCGTAGTATAACTGGATCACCCAACTTGCGATAATCGAAGGAATAACATCCGCATTAATATGGAAATTGAATATTCTTGACACATTGGGTGGTAAAGAACAACACTTTTGTTGTTTGTCGTACTAAGGACGATTACGTTTTTCATATAACCTTGTCATGGACAATGTGCTGTACAATTTCTTAGTGTTACATATAGTAGTATTTTCATCAAGAAATTTAGCAAAAACCAATGTAGTAAACTTTTTCCACCGATTACATTTTTTTCAATTGAAAATAAAAATAAATAATTAGATAGTCAAATGTAATCAACGTTTTTAGAATTCAATCAACACATATGCAGCAATTTTAAGAAATCTCTTTCCTTGATTCTTTCATTAGATGCTCTCTTTTCAACTCAAAATCACGTTATTAGATCATGACGATCTAAATCATGTAATATGATGGATGCTCATCTTTAATTTCTGGTAAATTCGCTTCGAAGTCATTGCCTACAACATATCTAGGTGTTGATAAATACATGTACTGGCCACTAAATCTCATTAGATCTCAAACCAATAACTACCAAAAATTATTGAAGAAGTCTTTATATGTTCAAGATAAGCATCAAATACTAATTTGAAGTTATCCAAAGGTTGGGACACCAACACTTGGATAATAAGCCCACAAAGGAAGAGTCGATTTTTCAGGACCGAAATGTATTACACCCAATACAAAAGACGAATGCATGTAAGATGCATAAACAAACAGGAAATACCATAAAATGTCATAACAGAACAGACAAATCAGGACACGACAGAGCAGACAAATCAGGACACGACAGAACAGACAGTAAAAACTCACAAATCGAACGAACAAAAGTGATATCCACCTAATAGAAATCCAGACATCTGGAACCAAGTGCTACATAGTATGGACCAAGGGCAAGGGTGAACCCTTCCCAAGACGTCCAAATATGTTTCAACCACAGTCATTAAAAGACGACCACTTGCATGATAAAAAATCGAGGAAAGGGAACTCATACTTTATCTGCAGAGCAACAAATGGATTGCTGAGAGAGCAATCTCTTTCCTTTTTAGTATGCGTCATCCATGATAACCTCCTCACTGTTTGTATCTGAATATTGGAGTAACATCCTCATTTTTGTACACATAGAAGCCTAAAGCCCCTCAAAAAAAAGTTGAGCATCACATTGAAATTTCAGTAGATTGGATAGACCTGCATTAAAACTTACATTTAAAGGAAACCTACAAATAAATATAAAAAAAAATTCAGTAGAATTTCAGATTTGTAGTCTACCCTAGTGACTTACCACAATGTGTTAAACATGGAACTTGGTTCTAGAGGAGTTCATTTAAAATAGAAAATGCGGAACGGCGTTCCCGAATTCATATATGGGAAAATTCATTATGGTTTTCACTTAATTTCCTATCATTCTTAACCTTAACCAAAATAAATGGAATACATAGGAACCTATTGTCCCTAGGAAACAATAAAACACATACATATGTCAAATTTGCATAACAAATTATGTTAGCCAAATTATTCTTAAGTTCTGTAAACATATCCCACAGTGTAGCGACACGCAAAAAGTATCGAACTTGCTGTATATAACTATCTCAGATCTTGCAATAATCAAAATGTTGAAGACTGTTAAACATGCATCTTGTCGTCTCCTAGCACCTAATTCATTTGTAACTCCAGATTAGTTAATCAAATTCAGAACCAATAATGGGAGAGAAAGCAAGCCTTACACCAGCGGTACCATGTAAATTGATAGTCGTGAGACCGATAATAAAAATAATAGAGCATCTTATTTGCATTAATCATTTGATAAAAAGTAAAACTGATAGGTGATTTCTTAAATATGAATGATGTTGTGCATACTAACATACATCAAAAAACTATGTAACATACCATATAGAGAGCACATAGTTTTCAATCACTATTCATTTTACGGAGAGACTTAAATACAATTTCTTTACATTTTTTATTATACTGTAAACTCAACCAACAAATTAGAATTCACCTATATCTCTCGTGGATTTTTAAATTAGCTACTACCAAGTCATCACACATTCAGTTACAAACAAATTCGCTACGCCAAAAAGATGCTAGACAGTAGGCAGTATAACTTACCAACATGTTCCGCAATCCCTTGTTTGATTACTCTACTGTTCTGCATTATATATATATATATATATATATATATATATATATATATATAACTAACATGAAATTCAATAACTTTACTACTAATTTGTTACCTTTGCTGAGATATTATCATTTCTCTAAGCATCTTCTATATTTGCCTTCTCCGCAACTTCATCTTCTCCATCCACATCCAAACATCTGATTCCAAACAGCTTAGAAAGCAGTCTCCCAGCACCTAATTCATTTGAAACTCGAGTGTGCACATGTACACACATTATCTAGGGGATTAGTGAATCAAATCCAAAATCATATAATGCGAGAATTAGGTGTATGGGAATAACTAATGTCACCGAATTTATGATATCTTACGATTAGTGACCCAATTATCACAAAGCCAAAAGATGTTTCCCTCCTCATCTACAAAAGAACTATCGCACTTCTATCATCCATATCAATTCTACATGTGAATGTTTTGCTACTTCATCACTCTACTTGTAAGTTAGTGTAAAGCACACAAGTAACAAAATAGTTTTATAGAGGACTGAATCTGGCGTGAATCGAACACACAACCTTCTAACTTGATGTCAGACGCACTACCATTGTGCCACAGACTCATATTCATTAATGAAACGTTTTGGAAAACGGAACTTTGTTATAAAATAAATGAAGCATGTCAAAATTAAAAGTTAAAAGGAAGAACAACATGGTCAAGAACTGTGAATGGTCAATCTAGCAAACAAAACGAAAATCTTACACATGGATTATCTGCTCTTGTTATGCCTTCCTTGCTATGAGCTAATGAACGTTAATAAGCAAAAGTAAAATAAAATCGTACCAAATTTCCAGGTTAGGGTATTATAATCCTAAAAGTTCTAAATGCCTAATTTTGACTCCGACCATAATTATGAGAGATATGTACAACATTGCCAATCTAACAACTCAAGTATATAATAGGCAAGGGATTTTTTTCTAACCCGAGCAACATGAAGTCCACAATATGCAAAAACTGCTCAATATGAAGTCCACATAAAAACATAAACTAATGAGGCAAAATAATTGCTTACAAATAACTATGAATCGATCTGTATTTTTTATTTTCTTTTCGTTTTAAACACAAACCCATATCTTCCTGTTTGTTGTATGGTGGGGGAGCCCAAAGACATATATGTAAATTTCCTGCAAAGCATATAGTGCAAAGAATATAAAAGAAATACAAAGAATGCTCTACAAAGGGTTACTTCAGTCTCGAAAGGGTGATGAGGAGTGTTTTTTTACACATACCTTTGAGACATTTTTAGAAGAACCAACGTAAATTTAAGGAAAGACAAAAATCAGTATTTTCCTAACAACCTTTTACACCCAGTTTCCAAGAAACTTACCTACCTCAAGCCATAAGCAGTAAGTGTGTACTCCAACAAATGCAGCAAAGATCCAGTGTCGGCCCACCAGAGCTATTATGCAGCCAACCATGCGACATAAAGTTTAGGTGGTATAGCCAAGCATAATACATATACTTACGCTTCAAATTAGTCTCTCTTCACCCAAACCACCCAGTTCTTAAATTAGTCTGTCTTCATCCACAAAATCAAAACAAAAATAAATGTATATTAAAAAAAGAAAACAATCAAACGTAAACCAAAGAGAAATGAAAGATCTAGGGTTTGTGTGGGAGAGAGGAAAAGGAATCGCAGAGGTATCAAAAAACACAAAACGCTATCAAAACATGAAAGGATGGCAACTAAGAAAAGATTGTAAAGATGGATACCATCAAAATCACCCATTCTTGGAATCAGTCTTTCTTCAACTACAAAAATAAATCATTAACAAATTAAAAAGAGAATACAATCAAATACAAACCAAAGAGAGATGTAATATAGGGTTTGTGAGGAGAGAGGAAAACACATCGGAGAAGTAGAAAGAGAATCCGATCATAAAAAAAGAGGTGGAAAGAGAAAATTAGGTTTTATATGACACGGATTGAAAAAATAAATACATATCCAACGGCCCCAGAAATCCCAACATCCAATAAAGAACCTAATTTCGGTTCCCTATATTAACGGGATCAGCAACAATCTAGAGCAAAAAGAAACGTAAACAGAAGCTTGTTATGCATAGGAGAATCAACCATATGCAAACTAAAGCAAGTAAAGGTGTCCATCGAATGCCCAACACAAAGAACGAACTGATCATACAAAGTTTCCCATAACATTTACTTTGTTTGCAACCAATACTGCAGCACATTCTTCACATCCTTGCACCAAAAAGTTGGCAAGGCAAGGCCCTTGTCTATCTTTCAAGCCAGAGACCAAAAAATCACAGCTAAGAGAAGTTTTCAAACACCTTTAATTCTTGAAGGTTTGAGAGAAAAATGCAAGACAAATAAGAAAGACAAATTAGAACAATGCCAACAAAAAATTGAATCAATGGCAACCTAAAGAAAGGTCAAACAAACATGTAGCACATAAATAAAAGATTATAACTATTAAGAATAAAGAAGAACCAACTGTTTTGGGATTTCACTCAAACCATTCAACATTATGGTCAAATATCATCCATGTCCACTTCCTAATCTAACTGTCCACATTCACTTAACCAATAATAAGTTTAAAAACTCGAAAGAGATCTTATGAGATACACTTTTCCGGATGGTTACAGTTCTCGCCATTAAAGAGAAACTTTAGTTACCGTTTTATAGTTCGTAACTGCAATGGAAATGCTCAAATTCTTCGAAATTGTGCAGTGAGAATAAGATCGAACTTTCTATACACGCAATTGTTTCATCCTCCATTCCCTTTACCTGCTTGCATCAGAGCATCAAAGGTAAGTAAGATGCGATAGGGGTTAAAATTTGTAGAAGAAAATTTGATTTTGCAAGGATGTGCAAAGAAACGAACTTCTGAATGGGACTGTTAAACAATTAAAAAAAAAGCATTGTAGTGCATAGTAAAAAGCTGATTTTCTGACGAATGAAAAGAAGTGGCATACTAAAAATTCCAGTTATTCAAGCTGAACGAATAATTTACCGAATAAGAATTCAGCAAGAACTAAATAGCTAAAATCAGATTTTAACAACCCATGTACATTTCCAAGAGAAACACCCCCAAGATAATTCGCAAGACTCATAATATTCAGTCGATGGGTGCTTCAAATATCTGGTATGATGATTTTCATGTTAAATTGTGCACACCACACATCTTATTGATAGTGAGCATTTGGTAATTAACATATACTATACAAGTTTAAATCTCTCCTTTATAAATATCTTTACTCCTCTCATGTTCAAGATCAAACTGGAAATATTTTCCATGTGCAAAATAGAAGTCCAAGCTTTACATGTTGCATCGCAGTATAACCGAAAGTCGTATTGAATGGTAACAATATAACCACTAACACGACGTTAGCTATGACTGCTCAAATCAAAATCTGCATACCTCCATAGAAAGACAGCAGTGACGCAGACATTCAGAAATTTCAGAAGGCAAAAGATTTACTTATATGCTCAGATTGCCTTTACTGCAAAGCCGCTAATACCGTTTGTATTAGCGGCTTTGCAGAAGAAAAATCAGTTATCATACAGGCTAATACCGTTTGTATGTTCTCAAACTGCAAGTATACTTGTAACATAGAAAGAACTGCCAGAGAAAGTGAAACCATGTTTCATGAGCATAAGCTTATCAGATATTCAGCATGAATGTAAAACATAGGTGTAGATGTAATTGGGTTTTCTTGATATGGAATTTCAGACAATGTACCACTAAATAAGGAAACAGTGAGAAGAAAAAACACTAACACCATCAAACAATACTGTTTGAAATTTAAAGAAGATACACTACCTAGATATGACAACCTTAACATCTTCAGTCATTGATCTATTAAGATGTTTCTCATGACAATTCGCCAACGCAAAGATGTAACTATCAATGATATCTTGGAGACATATGTTCTTCCATAGTTGTGCCCTCCTCTCTCTGCTCGATAAACTGCAAATGCACCGATCAGAAGTTAGCATGCTTGGACCAATAAATAACCTCCACATACACCAATGCAAAGTATCTTTTAAGTGTGCACTACCCTACACGTCTAAAAAGGGAAAAATTTATTCACTGGGATGGGAAATTAGTAAGAGACTACCTTGAAAAACTTAGGCTGGATGATTTAGTCATCTAAATACCACACCCATGCACAATTAGTTGGTAAAAAAAAAATTAAGTGTGTGGAGCCGAATTAGTGATACACCTGCAAAACAAAGAAAGGTAAATTAGAGGATTATTGTTTCATCAAAATTCCTTGGTAAGCATTCAATAGAAATATCACCTCAGTTCTAACAACGGCCGTCAGAAATTAAACATTAGTCCATTGCCTATAAAATCAGTTGCAAGAAATATATACACCTCCATATAAGATATAACAGGTACTGAGAAACAGAATTAGTTGCAAAAAACCTCAAGACTAAATCAGTTCAACATGTTTACCCCTCCATGAAAGAAATAGATACATCTTCCAACTTGATTTCTCAGCAAGTGTAAGATGACATAAAGAATCGTACAAAGAACAGCAGTGACAACATCAAAACAGATATATCTTACCATGAATGCCTATCTAAAACAGATTCTAAGGGAACATTGAGCCAGGTCTAATAAGCAGCATAAAATGAAAATGGAGCTAAAACAAATTACATAATGAGCACAATATAGAAAACCAACTTGCCTTGCCAGTTTTTTCGGTATATATGAGGTCACCCGCCATACATATGGCAAATAAAGACATAGCGGTGACTCGATTTAGGTACGTATTTTTTTATTTGACGGCAAGTGGTTCCCAATAAGACCAACGAAGACATTTAATTTATAATTAGTATCAAGGTTCACATATAATAATATCCCACAACTAACAGTCAGGAAGTGGAGAAGAAAAAGGCTTACAATATTTTTCTCAGCAGAAGCATTAAGGGCCCTTATTTCTGCCAAAATCATTTTCTCGCGACGTTCATCCAGTAGCTGCATGGACACAATAACAGGAAATTAGGATTAAAAAAAAATCAGGTTTATAGCTAGCATTTTCAGAACCAACAGCGAGCTCGGCATAGTTTAGCATCACTGTAAGCTTCAGAGTCAAAATAGTAAGTAGCTCACCTTTTTCAGAACATTTTCAGAAGATACTGCTTTCGCACTAAAGTTCCTGGAAACTCCGATGGAGAGCCTATGAGATTGTACCTATAGATCCCAGTGCCATTTTTTGAATTAGTAGGAATAGATTTCCTTTTAAAACATAATTCAAACCTTACTGATAATTATTTATCAAGTCAAGTTTGTGCAATTCAAGGTATATAAGCCAAATGCAAATCAGGTGGGCAACTAATATTATTGCATCACATCTCATAGTTATGAATGCCAGATTAGGCAGGCACATAATATGCAGTCCCAAATCTTTCCTATTTCCGGATTCCAGAAATAGGCGTAGATGCCAAATTTCCTTAAGGAGGTGGTTTCCCCATAATACAATTAAAACACAGCAAACCTCGTTCCGTCATCAAATTTTTGCCGTAGAAAATGGAGATATGTGTATACACAAGCTGAAATCGAAGCTTTTTCATGGATCCTTGTTATTAGATTTATGAATAAATACTCGTAAAGTTAAATTCCAAATCTTGATTGCTATTGTCGTTAGTTAATCAATCTACAAAAACAGAATTTAATTACCCAAAAATTTGCAAAAACTCGACAAAGACAATCCGTAAAACTAACAAATCAAAATTATATAATCATACAAACTCGTAGGAAGATAACTTACCTCTGATTTGGATTCAGAGACTGTTTCAGCACGACGACATTCCAACTTCTTATCAGATACCTCAAAGAGAGGGGTCAAAAACCCTAAAATTTGCTGAACTAAAACAAAATCGCCTAAACCTAGGACCCTAAGCTGCAACAATCTTACGAATCTTGTCGGAGCCTTCAATAATTTAAAATAAAAACGACTCAGAACCCTAGATATGAACCTCGGGTATTCTGGAAAATGACCGAAAAACGAAAGAAGGAAGAAGATATAGTAGTACATTGTTGTGGAACTCGAGCTAAACAAATTGGTATTACCACCTTAATACTACACGACCCACACGACCCACTATCGAAGTCTTTCCCAGCCGTCCACGCCAAAACCCCATCCGGAATACCACGACCTTCGGATCAGGATCCCCTTTCAACGTCGTCCGTCTGATAGCCCTGGCTATCATGGACACAAACCTCATACCTTTTTATAACTATGATTTTAGATTATCTCTGAATACACAGGCATTTGAAAATCGTATAATTGGCTTAATTAAGTTAAAAAGTAGTTTGGAAATCAAATTCATATGAGAAAACAAACTTTTTAGAATGATTTATTGAGAATGATATCTATTTATTTTTCCCCGAGTTCTTGTTTTTATGCTGCAACGAAGTGAATTGTTCAATCTATTGTTGAAAGTAAAAATTCTGTCTGGAGGTATAATACATACGTAGTGGTTACATCCTGACCGCAATGTTCTGGTGAAATTCTGCTTGCAAAAGCTCACAGAAAAAGACCCCAGAAAAGATTAGATTTTGATTATCCCAATTGTGGTTACATCCTGACCGCAATGTTCCGGTGAAATTCTGCTTGCAAAAGCTCACAGAAAAAGACCCCAGAAAAGTTTAGATTTTGATTATCCCAATTTTGAAGGACCACCACATTTATTACAACTCTTGAGCAAGATCCAAATCGAAGAAGTAGGCAAACAACCCAACAACAGGAACAAACCTTAAACTAGAGAGTTAACTAGGATAGTGACACGATTAAGATTAAGAGAATTATTATCAGAAGTTTCAGAAATTGTAAAATAAGACAGGAATGTATTACAATTAGTAAAGTATAATGATAAGGTTTGCAGTACATAAGATTAAACCAACTTGACCATGCCCCGACCCTCTGCACTGAGCTTTGACGCTTGAAGCCTATTTTTTTTTTGATGCTTTCAACTGTTGCAACTTCTTATTTATCTTCAACCTGCACTGATCATGTTCCGCTAGTTTAGATCTAGCTCTTATCTCATCTGGATCTATTTTTGATTGTGGGCGCACATTAAAATCCATTGGTGAAGCTTCTGGCCTAGAGGCATGTTGGTTGGAAGACGATTCACCAGAATTTCTCTGCCTTGTAAATTCATCAACATCGTCATCTCTAGAGTACAATATTACAGTTTTGTCAATTTTCTTTTTCACCATTGGTCTCCTGCAAAGTACTCTGTTGTCTTCGTTGTATTTCATGCTATCTTCAAACCGTGTGCTCTTGTTAAATATTGGTCTACTCCATTTATCAATCAAGTCTTTGGCAAGTTTTCTATTACCTGCTGTCTTTTCATCAGATCTTGACAAAACATAATGACCTTTGCAAGACCACTATTCTCGAGCTGCTCTCTCCTCCCGTAGTCCTCCAGATCAATACGAAGTTCAGTTAATATTTCTAAAACTCCAGTTCGGACATTTATGTTGGGTAAGCTTCCATCGGGAAGTGGTTCAAGCCAATTCTTGAGAAGGGTTAAGACCCCACGATCTAAGAACTCAAACTGCAGTTGTTTCTTTGACAGAACATTAACTAGAAGAGGCAAATTGATGATTTTGTTGATGGCAGGTTTATTCTCAATATTCAATTCAGAATCTGATTCTGCCGCAATTTCAAGCTTTGCCATAATTTGTTCGACTTCTAAACCCAATTCCTCAGGAGACTTCTCATTTTTCTTCTTTTTCCTACTGCAACCTTTGAAGAGCCTTTCCACTTCATCATCGACTTCTTTAGCCCGAGGAGCAACGGGAACAAGTAGTTCAGCATCACTTCCATAACAGTCAGAAGGATCCATGCAAGTGTCATCTATAAAGTTTTCTCCACCAGCAATAGCACTCCACAATTCTTTTTCAAGTGCAGAAGAATCAACGCCATTATTATTAACCTTAGAAGAAAAAGATTTTCCTGAACCTACTTTCTCGCTCCTTCCTTCAGATTTCATCTTCTTATTTTCTTTCGTTCCATATCCAACACTACTCGAACTTTTCCTCTTACAATCCTGATAATGTGCATAACCCATGACTATTGATTCTTAAAAATTTCTTACTAAAAGATTTCTTATTAGTGAAGGAATTGATTGATGTTCTAATGAAGTACTGGGGTTTCAAGAGAATTTCTAAAAGAGACGAATGTGGAGGACAGAAAATTTGGGAAAGAAGAATAAGTAAATTAGGTTGTACAGAATTATGAAAGGTGAAATATATAGAATATACAGGTTTCCTATTTTGGTTTGGCTTTTGATAAACGCGGCTACCGGGAAACTACTTTCCTTTCTTTGTTCGCAAGATAATGGTTTCAAGTGGGATTTTGCTAATAACTGGCGTACAGCACTGAACCGTTGGGTATATGTCTTCAGACGCGTGAGCGCTTGATTATGTGCTGGCTTGTCTAAGGGCCCCGTAAATCTGTTTGAAGCACGGCACCATCTAAAATCAAGAATTTGTTTGATTTGCATTCGGTTATAGAACAGGCCCTATCCCAGTAACAGTCAAATCAAATTTGCCAATCTTTTATGCAATTCAATCCATGTTAATTCTAATAGCGAGATGCCTTTTTTCCTCAAATATGCCTGAATTTCCTGCATGCCAAGCATCAGTGCATAATCCCAGCTCGGACTGCCACAATCTGGGCATCTTTTATGGCTTATTCTTGTATGCATCAGACATTCAGACCCAAAACCAATAATTTTTAGCTGAGATTTGAAACAACATCAAACGTAAGAGAAATCAATATTATATGGAACAGACATCATGTTCTGCAGACTTTCGAGAGAAACGTAAGAACATTCTCTTAAACGTAGCATTCAAATGACAATAAATGAAAAAAGCTCTATGAAGTTCTGGCTTTTGACAATTTTAAAGTTCAAGGTCAACTTACAATGTTTATGATTGTTCAACCAGACGAAAAATAAAAGTAACAAAAAATAAATAATCAGACTATAACTCGTCCTTTGGATTAGCAAGTTGATCAACAACTGGACTACTTGTGCCATCACCATTAGCATTTTCTTTGTGACTGCGGATCTTTTCCATAACTTCTTCCAGAGGAGGATCACCAGGTCTTCTATGAACTTGATCGCCAATTTTGACCTCATACGCCTCGGATTGACTCAATACAAATTCAATCAACTCCATTATATCTTGTCCTTTCTCCATAGTAAACATAATTGTACTAATATCAACCCCCATGAACTTAACATCAATAGATCCAGTTTTCATAACCTTACTCCATTTCATGGCAATCTCACTGACCATATCGGGTGTTCGACGATTAGCACCGCCTAATCGGAGCTTAACAAAACCAAAAGAAGGCCCTGTGTGACGCTTCATCATCTCCGATTGAATCTCTGAAAACTCCATATTTGATAAATCTAGCTTTGGTGGATCAAATTCTTTTTTAGAAGGTTTCTTTTTACCCCAATTTTTCCATTCTTCATCTTCTTCGTCATCAATTACATCATCTAATTCATCTGGGATTGAGATTTTCCCTCCCTCTGCAACTTTAATGAAATTTCCAACCGTTTGGGTAGCGACAAGCAATGTAACAAAAATAAAGATGATACAAGGGGAGGATCTGATCATTTTTCTGTTCATCTCTTTCGTTTGGGTTTCTTTCACTGAAGAAGAACTTATAAACTCTCTGGAAAGGATTTAATTTGAGTTGGGAAATAATAGATAGATAGATGGGATCTTTCACGCATATGAAGATTTGACTTGAGTATGTTGTCACTTGTCAGTCATTTGTCATGACCGAGAAATGGGGTTTCAGCATTTGACGCACTGGATTAAAAAGATATCAAACGCAAAGAAAAGAGAATGATGCCCTCACGCAGGATCGAACTGCGGACCATTAGATTAAAAATCTGATGCTCTTCCACTGAGCTATAAGGGCGCATGTTAGGTGCCGACGCAGTAAACTTATATCTTGGACTATCTATTCTATATTTATCACCGTAATAAAAAAGGTGGTCTTTGAATATGAGATTTGAGAGTCATTAGACGGACAAGATTTGACGGGGATCCTGATCCGGCGATCGGCATCATCCTGATCGAGCTATGACTTGGACGGCTGTGAATGGTCTAAAAGTCCCATCTCAAACGAAACTCCAAGGAGTATGCCTTTTATAGAACTGCCTTTTATAGAACCAGAGCAACACGTATTAAAACACTAATCAATTTATGGATCTGAAGTCCCAATCATACATCAAAGTGTAACCTTGATTCTGTTCCATCAATTAACCGTCTGTAATACATTGACACAGTTTCTACAGCAAATATGCCACCAAAAGATGCTTATCTCAACATTAGCAGTAAAAGATCCATGGGACAGCGGAAACGTTGGGAAAAAGAAAGGGAAAAACAGCTCAGTGCGGAACGAAATCAGCAAAATTTACATGATTCTTATCTTCAAACTAAAGTAATTTTATGTTTATTGTCTAGATTTACTATTGTACGATCTCGCACGGAGTTTTGATAATTATTTGGTTTCACAGGTAAACTGTTGCTGATAAAGTAGATTATTGCAATGATTTTAGAAATTGAAACCCAGGGTTTCATATATTTGGGAGTTATTCAGTATGGTGTTTAATTTAAATAATTGAAGTATTTTAAGGGTTGTTGGGTTATCTTGCTAACAAATACTACTTTATCAATTTGATATCCTGGGTTTTGCGTTTACTGAGTTACAGGTTGAATTTGTTTGCTTATGCAATTTTTCTGCAGGATTTCCAATACAGGCTTCTTGAGCATGAAATAGATGGAAAATCCAAGCTAACATTGCGGACAACCAAAAACTTTCGTGTGAGGGATAAATCCAAATGCCCATTCCATAATATGGAGGTGATGTTTTTTCCATCTTCTTCTCTTTGATTTTTCTGTTGTGCATCCTTTCTTTTTCTAGGGTTTCAATTTCTAATTTAGTTTTTGTTGATTTAATGAGTCGATATTCTTAGTAGTTCTTTACTGATGTGAGTGATCTAAAGGTGCTTTACGAATTTGCAGGTTGTTTGGGGTATATCTGTTGTTATTATCTATCTCAGCTAATTGCTTTTGGAAAATATCAAAAAAGGCACATCTTGGTGTGGCCAAGTTGTCTGCATACTTGATTGAGGTACATTTCTAGGAAGATGCATGGCTTCATGTAATTTTCTTACCTAATTTATTACACATAGACAATGGGAAGTATCGGGTCTTTGATATCTGTATATAGATTTGTGTTGGAAAAAAAAAACTTTGTTAAAGGTTTTGGCTTAAATGTCCCCTTCAATTTTGGGGTTGATTTTCTATTGTGTTTTGCTGTAGAGATGGTGATCAAAGTCGGTAATCCAGGTGCTTGATAGATATGTAGGTGATCTGAATATTTGCATGGTATATCTTTTGAGAAACGACAAAGAATATAACAATCCATGTAGTCAATATATAGGTGGCTCTAAAGCGAGCAGTAACTTTTTTTATGTAAGGCATTAGGATAATGTGCAGTATGCTAGGGCATAGATTTTAAGAGTCCGGCTTTCTCCTCAACTGACATACAATTTCTTTTATGTTTGGTTCCAAGTATTTTATGAAGAAAAGGTTATTTTTGCCATCAATAATAATGTCTATTTAACGTTATTTTTTACCATCAACAATAGAAAGGACACACCATCTGCTTACTTTCTTGGTATGTGACGGCATTCGATTTGTTGCATGGGAGACGAAATCCACAAGGTTGTTTCTAAAACCATCATATGGAGATTTTTTTTCTTCGCTACAACCTGGAAACACCAGTTGTTCCTCAAGTGGGATATACAGGCTAAGCCTCTCGCTCACGTTATTCCTCTCCATAAGTTCAGTTTCACCGAATCGAGTTTTAACACCACCTATCTAACCTGCGTTGCTTTGTGCAACACCACGGTATTGCAACATGTGTTCGAAGGCACATGTTTAGATGCTCTTATCCCTGATAACCTACCAGAAGTATTACCATAACAACGGGCAGAAAGGGTATATAATATCATTATGAAGGTCAAGTAGCCAAGTGATTGAGATGATTAATGCTTTAATCATAATTACATTCCCCTACCGAATCACGTGGAGGTATGTATTAAGTAATTTGAAACATTGTTAATTTGAAAGGATTGGTGGTGCATGTATGGAAGATTGACTTCTTTCTATTTTGTATGTTAATATATTTCGTCATACACCTATTAGAGTCGCTGATGGCTAATGTTGCATGTCTGTGGCTATAATGATGTTGCATCCAACTAATGAATTTGCTTGCTTTCTTACGTTGTTTTCATTTGCCTACGATCAGTCTCACAAGAACAATCGGTGTGATGATAATAATGCTACTTATTTTCATCCTTGAAAATCTTAGCAAGACCAAAGATGGACAGGGACTTCGGCATTAATGGAATGCAGATTCAATATGTGTGTTGAAAAGGTGTATTGATCACACTACTATGGTATGAAGGTTTATTTCTTCACTATTTATTATTAGTTTCTTCAAAATTTCTATCGTGTTCACCATAATTTAGAACTCATTAGGTCCTTCAAAATTTCCATCGCTATCACCAGACTTCAAACTTTTCTATGTTGATACTAGCCGATTGAGGATAAATTTGTTATTGATTGTGGGAAATTAAAATATGTTGGGACTTTAGAGGTAAGCCATGTTAAGTCAAAAGAGATTAAATGACAATGGTTCTGCCTCAAGTCATACCGTAGGAAGAATTCACTATTTTGAGGGTCCAATACAGACCATCACTGTTCCCATATCCTTGATCACTTGATACCATATTCTGCTTCTAAGACATAATTTCGTTTCATATCATAAGTTTCGGTGTGCAGCAACAAGTACGAAAGAAGCCAACAAGAAAACAAAGGCAGACCGGTTTGAGGATGATGATGAATTTAGTGGACTTGATGACACTTAATATTAGGGGATTCAAATCGAATGTAGAGCATCTTATTGGTGTTAGCCTGCCAATATGGAAAGTACTGCTATTTGAGTGGGATATGCATTGGAAGCATGGTGAATTAATGTTTCAAATCTATACTTTAGCTGGTGAAGCAAAAATTTGGACACAAATTTGATACTACCCTGCATAAGAAAGGAAAATTCAAAATCTATTGTAATTACAGGAAATCCTACAATACACACCTCACAAGAATTCATAATATCTAACACATATTTAAGATCAATAATCAATCTCTTTATTAATTGAGTTAGAAATTTTACAAGAAGGAAGTTAAATCAAGAATGTAATTGCTACTCTAGACTTTCTCTCTCCTCTAAACTTTCTCTCTACTCTCGAAAAAGATCTCTCCTCTTTCTTAAGCCCGTTCGGCTCTTTATATAAGACATTACATAGTGGATGACAGCTAAGTTGTCCTTTATTTTCGGATCTGACTTGCGACACGCTCGAAAGTATTCAAATGTTAAATCTCGCAACGCTCTTAAATCTCGCCAAGTCTTCACATCTTTCTCGTGTTCAGGCTGTCGTCATCCGTTGCGTCATTTATATTACTTATCTGCGATATCTTCGCAGTGTGTCGTTTATGGATTTCGCAAGGGTCTTGGTGTTGCGATATTCTGATCCTACATCTTGCCTCTTCTCATGTCTTCTCTGCGAAGGAGAGAATGTCATGAGAACTAATACTTTCAAAATGCCGCAGCTGTTCATTTCTTTCCCTAAATTTTCTGCCGACAAGATTCCATGAATTAAGCATAACCGTTTACACGTGTTAAATATTCCTTTATTCACCGGCACATTAAGTGCTAACTGGTCATCATCTTTTGTCTATTTAAGAAGAGATCCATCATAAGAATGTCTTCTTTCTTTTACTTCGTCTTCTTCATCTGTAAATTCTGTTTTTGTCGTCTGCAACTTTTTTACTGTTCATCTTTCCATAAATCCTCTCCATCTTTCTACTGCTGTTCTTATGGAGCCATCAAGGTTTGTTGATTTTGCTGAAACTGATCATCTTAGAATTGATCTTCTCTACTGAAATTATTTTATTTGATATTGCTCATCTTTAAATAATTCCCATCTTTGCTTCTGTTTCAAGCAAAAACACTTCCAAAGACCAAGTTCACGATCCAAAACCCTAATGTTCCTAAGAGTTCGCAGCAAAAACTCGTTGTGAACAAAAGAAAGCCTGGGAATAGCAAGGTATTAAGAAACACTTATTCTTTTAATAACAATATTGTTGCCTCTGTTTCTTATATGACTTGTGATTCGCAGGGTGATGCAAATGTCGATAGGCCCCCCAAAAGATCTCGCCATCCTAAAAATATTGAAACATCTGTTCCTTTTCCTCTGTTTAAGCTTTCAACACCTCCTGTGATATCTTCGCAAGCTGAATCTCCTCTTCTCATCTGCGAAAATGTCGCTGCAAATTTCTCCCCTGTAACTAACCTTTCTATAAATGAAATTCCTCGCGATAACCCTGTTGCGAATGAACCCTTCTCTTCTTCTACCGTCAATGCCTCTTCTCTTGACATTGCCTCAAACCCAGTCATTAACCTTCATCAAATTTCATCTTCCGATGACATGTCTATGGCGAAAGATGATTCAACTCTCCCACCTTTTGCCATCATCGCTTCTTTATCCGAATCTTCCCCTTTTACTAAAGAAAATTTGGAAGGGATGTATATTGCTTTCAAGGTTTTATCAGACCTTCTGGATGATGTCAAGAAATCTTCCACTGATCCTATTAGATTTGGTGTTTGCGAGGTTTTAAGTAAATATTTTGGCTCTGATAGAATGGTTTCACAAACATCCTTAGAAAAGGAAGTTGAAGATCTAAAAAATAATCTCCAAGCTATGACCTTGAAATGTGACACTCTTCATCTTGAGAATCAAAAACTTCAGAATGTTTCGCTGGATCGTGATAATCTTTGCAAGAAGGATGAGGAACTAAAAGGTAATTTTTTTTTATTTTTTTTTTGTAAATTTCTGTTCGCCCTTTAAGCTCTAAACCAGAAACGAAAAATGGAGATATATCAGTTTGAATCCGTCGCCGAAGAAGCCCGAATGGATAGAGATGCTTGGATAGATCAATATAACCAATTAGATAATCTTCATACGTACTCTGTTGATCAAATAGATAATCTTACCAAGGAGAATGCTCAATTAGTCCAGAAGCAAAACTTATTAAGTAGTGAATTATCTCGCCTCTCTTACTTTTTGACTAAAGCTAATCTGGAGTTGGAAACTTTATCAGATGAGAATGAAACCCTATCTCAGGAAAAGCGAATCCTTTTAAATAAGGTGGCGATCTCTTCGCAAGAACTTAACATTTGAAAGTATGTAATGATCAAGAACGGTCCCTCTGCTTGTTGAGAAATAAACTCAAAGAAGTAACAGAATCATCCTCTGCCGAGAGAGATAAACTTATTCAAGGTAGGATAACTCTTAGCATAAAGGCAAGTCAACTTAAAGATCAATACTCTAAGCTAGAAGAATCCTACACTTCTCTTGCGAAGCAAAACACCTTACTCATTTCAAATGAAAAGAATTTGCGATCTCGACTGAAAGGCTTGGTTGGTGATAAGTTTGTCAATGCCATGGATCACTTGGAGAATAGTTGCTTGGATTTAACTCAACATCTTATCTCGCAAAAGGAAGGTAGTCATAAAATTTGACTGCCTCAACCATTTTTTCTTTGTTAAGTCTTTTTATTATGTCTTCCTTGCGAACTCTCCGCCTAAATGATTTCCTTTATTCTTTGTTTTTGCAGAATCTGAGAAAAATCTTCGCTCCTCCCTTTCTACTTTGGAATCTAACTATGCCAAGATTCGCAAAGAGAATGCATTACTTGCCGCTGCTCTTGCTCGTTCTCGCGATCGGGCAGAAAGAAGATTTGATTATCTATCTTACTCCAAAGATATCCGGAGTAGGAATCACCAGAAGGCACTTCTTCGCCAAGTTCATCTTAGGGCTGAAGTTCTTGTGAATGAAATTTTATTATCCAAATCTCTTTCCCCTGTATCTGTCGAGCCTTTGGAAGTAGATGATGATGAAGTTCCTGGTTCTCCTGAGAGCGATTATCATTATGAAAGTGGTGAAGATTTCGCAAACGAAGAAGAGGTTCCTCCAAATGATGAAAGTGTCGATAATAATCCAGATGAAGAAGAAGTTAGAATAAACCAAAATGAAGAAAGGACTGGCGAAGCTGAAAAAGCCAGCGAAATCGAGAAAGCTAGTGAGAGTGATAAAATTAGTGAAGGACGTCCATTATCTCCTTCTTGCGAAAAAGTTGATGTTGAGAATTGAACTTCTTTTGTAATTTTATTTCTTTGAACTACTTCATCTGTATAACTTCTTGCATATGGTGCATTTCAGTGATCTTTGAGATGCATTTACTCCTTTATTATTGTGTTTATTTGCGAGAAAGATAATGTCCATTGTTTAATAATTCCCATACTGCCTCTCATTATCTTTCTTGCGATGGATGACCTGCATAAATAATAATTAGTTTTTATAAATCTTTTGTTGAATCATGTGGTCTTATTTTGCCTTCCTAGTTAAAGGTCTTATTGTGCCACCTCTTGTCATTGCGACAAAATCGCAGGACGTCTTTGCACTTGTATGCAAAAACCCATTGATCTTGCCTTAACTTTTTTTTTTGTTTTTTTTTTGTTGCGACAATATGACAGGCCTAAAAATTCTTGCGAAAATAAAGCCCCATGACATTGCCGTCTTGCGACGAAATCGCAGGACGTCTTTACATTTGCATGTAATGACCCATTGATCTCGTCTTATCTTCTCTTTTGTATTATTGCCTCTTCAGGATTGTTGCACAAATATGACAAGCCTTGATACTCCCGTGAGTAAAAAGCCTCATGACATTTGCGTCTTAAGACACTTATCAGCTCCCTAATGGAGGGTGCCGCCCTTATCTTGCCCATGGTTGCCCCTTCAAGGAGGCGTACTTCTGCCATACAAGGCTAGCTCCTCCCATCCGGTCTTAACAACAACCAGTTGTTTTCGCAACCTCTTATCCCTTTTGCCTATAGGGCTTATGGTTACGAGACTGCACCCTAAGTGGAGTTTTCTTCGGGCCGAGTGCAAAGCATAAGCCAAGACTTTCCAAGAATGGCCGAGACACTTCAAATGCCCCCGGGCACTCTTGGCTCAACCGTGTACCTCGGCGCCTTGATCAAATGCGACTCCTTAGAAGAGACCCTCGGTCGTCCAATCTAAGTCATAAGCTTAGATTGAAAATCCAAGGTACCTCTCCTGGATGGGCTTTATTGACCCCAAATCTCCATGACTCGGGTTCCGGGGCGGTGTAACCTTTTCCCCGAGCCATGTCAACAGTACCCCCTTTTATGACGTACTTTAGGTCTTACATTTGCCTCTTGCGAAATTTTGATTTCGCGAACTAGGAGTGTAATGTACGCCATAGCAGGTTCGCCCCCTTTCGATATGTCATTGATCTTTGATTATCTCTTGTCATTATCTCGTGCGAAATTTTCGCATGTTCTTTCTTTATTTTGTACAATCTCATGATAATTATTTCACAAGATTTTCATATAAATTCATTTTGCTTCGATCATACATCATTTCGCAGTCTAATCTTTCTCCACAATCTTTTACGGGTAATATCTCTTCAAGTATAACCTGTTCCATGGTCTATCCAGTTTGTGGCCCACATCTTTACCCCCAGGATCCATCAATCTATATGCCCCTGTTCCAACTATATCCTTAATGATATAAGGTCCATCCCATTTTCTCGCAAGCTTGACACCACTTTCTCGCTGATATATTGGTGTTTCTCTCGCATACCAAATCACCTGGTTGAAATTCGCGTGTCTTAACACGTTTATTATATTCTCGGGATAATCTTCACTGGTAATTCTCCATATCTTTGTAAAGATCTTTCTCTTTTTCTTCTAATTCATCTAGTTTGGTTAAAATATTACCCGCACTAAGATTTTTCTCCCAAGCTTCTCTCTTTGTTGTTGGAATAATAACTTCGTTGGTAGTCTGACCTCAACTCCGTATGTTAAACAGAGAAGGTGACATTCCCGTAGCTTCTCGCTTTGGTTGTATTGTAAGCCCATACTTTGCATTATGCACTGTTCACACCATGCTCTATTATGCCCTTCTAATTTCTTCTTCAATATATCTGCGATTGTTTTATTTGTTGCTTACCTTTGTCCGTTGGCTCTGAGGGTATAAAGGAGTTGACTTCCCACATTTTATCTTAAATGCATTAAGTAACAGTTCTATATTCTGTCCCTCAAACTGTTTCCCATTGTCAGATACCAATTGTGCGGGGATTCCAAATCTACATATGATATTCTCAAATATGAATGTAAAAATATCTTTGTCGCGAATGTGTTGTACTGCCTTTACTTCGCCCATTTTGTGAAATAGTCTGTAGCGACAATCAAATATCTTCTTTGCCCAGTCCCTGGTAAGAATGGTCCCACAATATCTAAACCCCATTTTCCAAAAGGCCATACACTTGTTGAAGACATTAATGGTGCTCCAGGTGCATGTATTTTCTTTCCGTGCCTTTGGCAATCTTCGCAACGCCTTGATATTTGCTTCGCATCCTCATGCATATATGGCCAATAATAACCTTGCATCTTCGCTTTGTATGCCAAATATCTTCCGCCGCTATGATTGCCAGCATCCCCACTATGTAACATCTTTAGCACTTCTTCTCCTTCTTTTCGTGTTAAACATCTGAGTGAAGGTCCGTTAAAGGATCTCCGGTACAGTATCCCATCCCTTAGTTCATAATTTATCGCACGGCTTTTTAATTTGTGCGCCTCCAATCTATTCCTTGGTGTTTCTCCTCTCTTCAGGTATGCATGAAGTTCTGCTCTCCAATCTTCAATACTAGGTATTTGTTCTCCATCTTCTATTATCATTATATCTACCTCTTCTTCTTCTTCTTCTTTATTGATTGATGGTGATAAAAGTGTTTGTATCTTTATGCATCTCGCAGCTGGGTCTGTCATCATACTTGAGATAAAAGCAAAAGCATCTGCGAGTCTATTATCTTTTCTTGATATATGTCTCCATTTAATTTTTGGGATTCTCGCTGACAATTCCTCAACAAGTTTTTTGTATTTCTTCATGGATGATTCATTTTTAGTGTATTCTCCTTTTATTTGAAAAATGACTAATTGCGAATCACTGGTGATTCTCACATTTCCAACATCATTTCTATTGTGAACTTCAGGGCATGTATCACAACCTCATATTCTGTCTCATTATTGGTGGATGCAAACTCCAATCTGAAGGAAAAAGCCATTTTGTTGCCCTCTGGAGAAATCAAAACAATTCCAACTCCATTACCTTCCCCATTTGATGATCCATCCACCAATATTTCCCATCTATTTGGCTCTGTTAATAGATCTCTTGGATTTCCATGTTCTTCTTCTATATCCATCATTTCTTCCACTGCTTCATCATCTTCTAAACGAAATTCTCGCTAAGAAGTCAAAGGCAACTTGCGATTTGGGTGAAGATAATATTTCATATTTGATTTTGAAATGTCCTATCTCGTGCAATCCATCTCTCAACTCGCCTGATCTTTTGATTTTTTCATTCCGACTCGATTGGTATTTTTGTCGGTACCCTTATTTCATGCGCCTGAAAATATATTCGAAGTTTAAATCTTTGCATAAACTAATGCCAAAATTAGTTTTTCAATCTTGGAATAATTTTTTCTGCAGCATTGAAGGTTTTTTGATGTAATAGATTGGTTTTTCAATTCCTGCGTCTACTCGCAATAACACAAAGACTTAACGCATGCGAAGTTGTCGCAAGATAGATTAATAATTCTTCTCCCGGCTCGCCTTTTGCGAAATAGATATATTCGTCGGATGTTCTTTTATTCCTTGAAAAGCTTTCGCAATCGTCTGTCCATCTAAACTTCGCCCCTTTTTGAGTATATTGAAAAAATGTTTACATTTGTCGATGATCGCGAAATGAACCTTCCCAGTGAAGCTAAGAGTTCATTTAACTTCGTACATCTTTTACCGTCGCTGGTGTTGGCATGTCGCGAACTGCTTGCACTTTCTCTGGATCAACTTGTATTCCTTATTTTGATACGATGTAACCTAAAAATTTTCCCGACGCAACCCCAAAGATACATTTTTCTGGATTTACTTTGATGTTAAAATGTCTCATTTGTTCAAAAATTTCCCTCAGATCTTGGACATGATTTTTTGCTTCTTTACTTTTTATTAACATATCATCCACATACACTTCCAATGTTTTGTGTATCCATTTCGCAAACACCTTTTCTACCATCCTTTGGTATGTTGCTCAAACATTTCGCAAACCAAATGGCATTTTTTGTGTAACAATATAACCCTCTTGGAGCGAAAAAGCAAAGTATGCTCCGATCTTCTTGGTGAGAGGTATTTGATTGTATCCTTTATATCCGTCTAGAGAAGATATTCTATCATTTTCCTGCTTGATTCGACCATTTGTGGAATATCGGCAGCGGAAAACTATCCTTGGACAGGATTTATTTAGGTCAGTAAAATCTATACAAATTCTTATCCCATTTTTCTTCTTTGGAACTACGACCATATTTGCTATCCACTCCGGATATTTTGCTTGTCTTATGATCCCTGCGTCAAGCATTTTCTGCAACTCTTCTTCTATTTGAGGATGATACGTTGTTGCGATTTTTCTGATTCTTTGTTTGAATGGCCTTACATTCTTGTCAATTTCCAACTTATGACATGCCACGAGACGGGTCTATTCCGGGCACCTCATCCATGTTCCATGCGAAAATATCTTTAAATTCTCTACTTGAGACCAATAGTTTTTTCTTCTTCATCTACCTCCATCTTAGTCCCAATTTTTAGTATTTTGGGTTCTTCTTCGGTTCCAACATTCACTTCCTTTGTTGGTTTCGCCGCAGTGTAACTGGCCTTAGGTTCTCCCATAGGTGTTAGTTCTTTTATCTCCTTCGCAGGCTCAGTTCCTTCTCCCGAAATTTCGTTGGGTATCCCTTTCCCTTCCTCTGCTCTTATCATATAAGCTCTAAATTCCTCTTCTTTCTTTGCTTCCTTCGCCGTTTTTCTGCGATTTTTTCGCTTCTTTGCACGTCCTTCATATTGTTTGACTTCAATTTGATAACATAATCTCGCTTTATCAGCTTCCCCTCTAATTTCACCAATCCCACTTGGCATAGGAAATTTGACGCATTGATGTAATGTTGATGCTACGGCTTTAATCGCATGTATCCATGGCCTTCCCAACAGCATGTTGTACGGTGATTCCATATCCACTACGCATAGTGCCACTTGTGTTTCAATTTCCCACATCAAGATTCGCACCTCTATTTCTCCTTTTGGTTTTGTTATAGATTCGCCAAAGCCATGAATATTATAAGTTGAAGGGGACATCTCTTCATCTTTGTATCCCAATCCTCTGTATGCATGGTAAAATATTGTATTCGCCGAAATCCCCGTATCAACTAGAGTTCTGTTTACCGCCCATTCTTCCATAGTTTTTGCTGATTTTTCCTTTTCTTTTTGTGTGGTTACCGTGATTACCAAAGGAGATGTGTGGCTTAAATTTTCTCTTGGTATCTCTGCTGCTGTGAATGTAATCTTCTGTTTTTCCTAATCTTTCAAGGGTGACGCTTTCTCCGTTGTCACGATTTTCTTTCCTTCAAAATCTCGTTTATGTATTCTCCCTCTGATATTTTCATGGAATTCATTAATCATTGTTTTTGTAATCAAGCTACATTCCAACTTTCTATTACGTTCCTTGATTTTAATTTTCTCTATTTTAACTGATTTATCAATTTGTTTCATCGTCTTCTTGATTTGAACAATCTTAACAACAATCTCTAATCTTTAATCTTCAGTCCCTGTTTCTAGCGCCATATGTAATTGTAGGAAATCCTACAATACACACCTCACAAGAATTCATAATATCTAACACATATTTAAGATCAATAATCAATCTCTTTATTAATTGAGTTAGAAATTTTACAAGAAGGAAGTGAAATCAAGAATGTAATTGCTACTCTAGACTTTCTCTCTCCTCTAAACTTTCTCTCTACTCTCGAAAAAGATCTCTCCTCTTTCTTAAGCCTGCTCGGCTCTTTATATAAGACATTACATAGTGGATGACAGCTAAGCTGTCCTTTATTTTCGGATCTGACTTGCGACACGCTCGCAAGTATTCAAATGTTAAATCTCGCAACGCTCTTAAATCTTGCCAAGTCTTCACATCTTTCTCGTGTTCAGGCTATCGTCATCCGTTGCGTCATTTATATTACTTATCTGCGATATCTTCGCAGTGTGTCGTTTATGGATTTCGCAAGGGTCTTGGTGTTGCGATATTCTGATCCTACAACTATTGTATTAATTAGTTAAACCTTCGAGAAGATAACACAAAAGCCTGTCAATTTTTTATATATATAGTTCTCTATCATAGCTCTCTCTGTCTCTGTTTGTATTTGATGTTCAGAACAAAGCACATGGTATAAGTAAAAAATGATGGCGTTGTAATGGTCTCCATGGGATCCAACTGACAGTCCTTGGGAGATTGTTGCACACAGCAAGACGTTTCCGAGCAAAAGGTTTTTCCCCTTTTCATTGCGGCTTAGGTTTGTTTTCGCTAATTTAATTTTATTTTCCTTCATCCGCTATAATGTCGAAAGAATTCCGATTTCCGTATGTAAACTGAAGATAACCTTATTTATTTTGGCAGGGAGAGACTATGGTAACTTATGATGCTACGGCTAAAACTCCTGCTACAATATCTACTTAAGGTGTGGCTCAACTGACCTGAAAAAAATACTATAATGTTACTATTATTATAATGTTTTGACTTATGTTAACTTTCTTTGGTGCGTGAACAAGCCTGATAGACATATACATACTAAAACTATCAAGCTCTTGCGTAGTTACGAAATAACAAGGTACAAACCCTACTTAGTATCACCATCACCATTTTCTTTTTCATGTATTTTGATCTCATATGCTTTCTTGATTGTTTTTCTCTTGAACAACTTATAGTAAGGTTTCAATAAATTATGCTTTTGTAGATTATGGGTAATTGAATTCTGCTTTTGTAGATTGGTTAACAACATGGGGAGAATGTCATTGATTTGGGGTTGTAGGAACGTTGTCAAACATGAAGGTGATTGCCTGAATATCCAAACAAATCTCTCAAATCCCTCGAGTCATATAGACTAGAGTTTAAGTGTTTTTCGTGTTGATAATTTTGATTTTGATCTTGGTGATTATAATTGTGAAACTGAGGTCAGGATTTCTTCTTTTCTTTCTCTTTATACTTTGTTTTGCTCCTCAAGCCAAGTTATTTGATGATATATATTTGATTTTAGGAAGGACTCGAAGGATCGGAAGGGCCATCAAAGACAGTTCCACTCAAAGTTCTTCAAAGAGAAAGGTAAGATTTTCACAATAATTTTTTTTTAAACATAATTGCAGTGGAATTAATTTGATGATGTTTTGAGCAGAGGAGGAGAAGTAGAATCTAGGGTTTTGTATTCCTTTTGTTATTCTTTTTTTGTAATTAACTGGATTTGGGGTTTGTGATTTGTGGTATCAGAAATATATTTGTTGTTTAACATGTGTTTATCAAATGCGTATGGTTATTGTTTTACTGGGTTTTGAGAATCGCCGAGTAAAAGTGGGATTCGCAGTTTGATAGTCTATTACAGACTCTTTTTGGTTGTTGACTACATTTTTTGGTTGTCACCTTCATATCCTATTGCATGCATTCAGTTCAATTGGGTCTAATTTTTGGTAAGGCACTTTGGGATACTATTTTGATAGAAAATGAACCAATTAGAATGATATTAAAGGATGAGTCTCGGATTTGAATGTGGATTTGTCCTGTTTAAGAGCTTAATTGGTCTTCTTCTTTTTCCTTTTTACAGTCATCTTATAAGAATGTCCTTTTAGCCTTTTAGCCTTTTACTAATTAGTGGTGTTTTTTCATAAGATTGTTTCCATCTTCTACTTCGATGATGAAAACAATTCTCACTTCATGATAACAGCATCACTGATTCAACAACTAGATTGATCCAACATCTTATTTGGTTTGTGTCTTTATGTTAGATTTTCCAATAAACTTCCAACGAATGGAAAATGGCCTTGAGATTTTGTGAAGTCCTGTTAAACGAAACTGTTACTGACAATTTCATGGGGAGCATAAATACTTACCTTTGCCGCATTTCGTGGTTAACACATACACAAGTTGATACTTAAGTGTTCTTTTTCTTGACCGTATGTCATGAACTGACATAAAAATACTTTTTTAGGACTTGAAAACAATGCTGCTACAAAGAGAATTTTTGCAAGAGAGCAGGGATACAATAACGGCCAAACATGCATTCCTTCTGTTTACGCATTCCGTGTTTTTTTCTTGCTGTGCACCCCGAGAAATACTCAAATGCTAACCTGACTTTTTTGATTGATTAATTTCATCTTTCTATGCTTAGATAGATACTTTTAAGAACCACTGGGATTCATTAGAATTTTTCATTAGGATTTTTTTTCTTCTTCTGGAAATTGGAATTATGAGTTAAGCATTTCGACTTCCATTACTGTGATTAAAAGAAGGGTCGGAGGATTTTAGATAAAGTTGATTCCGACGAGGTACTTCTTTATACGTTGACAACAGACATTAAGCAATAGGATTTTAGATAGCTCTGAACCATGACAACAGACAACAAAATGCTAATAAATGCCGAAGAACAAGGAGTCATGGGAAGACGTGCATGAGCGTTTGTTAAATTAGTTTAAGAACCACTATTTGTGGCAATATCATATACGTAAAGTCTCCTTTGTTATGGGAATTTTATGCATTGTTTTTTGTTTTGAGTTGTTTTATTGGTTTGATAGCTTAAATTCAGTCGCACCAGCCACCATAGTTTTAATTACCTTTCTCTTAGAGCTAAAATTTTCTTAATTCATTTTGATTAGGGAGGATAAACAACACTCTTGCATCTGAAGGGCCATTTGTGAAAATGGATATCCATGTGGTTCCATCAAGCTATGACTCCTTACTCGGAAAGGCCTTTTTGAATTTTTCTTCATCGCTCCTATTTAGCAGTAACCATAGCCACCATTTTTTGGGTGTACTTGCTATGAGTTTCTGCATCCATGTTTGTTTGCATTGAGTAATCTACCTTGCTTACCACTTTTTCAATGCCATCGTCTTAAGGTCAGAAAGTTTCAATTACCACTGTGATTTCCTTTCCAAAATCACAAGATATTTTTTTTTAAAAAGTTGATTCACATTTTTTTTCTTCTTTTGATTTCAGATTATGGTTTGGGACCACAGAAGGATCATCAACTGAATTAACTATTGTGTCAGATGAATATAAATAGTTAATTCAGTTGATGATCCTGCTGTGGCCTCCTTTTAGTTTTCATAGAAGGTTATTTACATCTATTGTCTATTACGAGATTTTTCTCCCTCTTTTAACTTTGCTATACTAGATCAAGTAATATGCATTTCTTTTTGTAAAATGATAGGCATGTACAAACAAGTCAAAAAGCGTAAGCTACCAAACCCGTTATAAGCAAATTCCGCGCTAGGGAGAACAGGAGATTTCTCGGACAACATCTAGATATCGGGTGATTTTTTTTTTTGCATCTTTTAATGTATGTCGTCTTTCTCAAATGATAGTCTTTAGAGTGTAACAAAGGTTTATACAAGGCTCTTTATGCAAATCGAAATATCAAATTATATATTAAGATACTTATTTCATCTATGTGATTTTGATTAAAGAATAAGCATCAACCTTTGTTTACAAAATCAGAACTATATATGACCTAGAACTATACGTCATGGATGACTGTAGTCTTGGTTAGCTAGATAATTACTTCATTTTGTGCATCACCAAAGTACCTAGGCTTTAGTTCACTGGGGCTTGAAAAGAATACTTTTTTCAAGTTGGACATAAAAATACTTTTTTGGGACTCGAAAAGAATGCTGCTACAAGGAGAACTGTTGCAGGAGAGCAGGGATGCAATAACGTCCAAAAACGCATTCCTCCTGTTTACGCATTCCGCGTTTTTTGCTTGCTGTGCACCCCAAAAATACTCAACTGCTACCCTGACTTTTTTGATTGACTAATTTCATCTTTCCATGATTAGATAGATAATTTCAGGTACCATTAGAATTTTTAATTTGGATTTTTTTTCTTCTTTTGGAAATTGTAATTATCGACTACAAGAGCTCCTGTTATCCGAACCCACGAGTTGCTTATCTTTGTTTTCTTTACCGTATTTAGGATTACAGGAGCTCGGTGCAAAGTTTTAATAGACTCGCATGGGTTCGATGGGGAACACAGTCTTTGGCTGGCAAACCTGCCGGAATGTTCTACAATACTGGGTCTCAAGGTGGTGGTCAGGAAAGAACTGCATAAGTCTTTGATGTTCATGGTTTCCTTGGAAAACTTGAGTCTACATAAGTACAGTTGAAGGTTTGGTTGGGCAGCGGATTGGCGATACCCTTTTGGGTTACAACTAAGTAATTTAGTTTCTTTCTTTTATCTTCTTCTTTACAATAGATTATTATGTTTTCGCAGGGAACTAACCCATGTCAGTGGTTTGTTTGCAGGTTGGATATGACTCACGGGAACAGTACGTGATCAATTTGCAATTTTCTGGACGATATATCAATCTTTTCTTTTCATCGGAACAAACAATTTTCTTCCCATCATGTACAGTTAATCTTCTCTGTTCACTGCATACCTAATATATCCCATCTTCACAATTTGATGTTTGCTTTGTTTAAATTGATTTTTTTTTCTTTTCAGATGTACTAAACCACTGTAGATACTTTGCTTATATTAGCTTACATTGTCAATAAGTTACTCTACTTTCATTATATATATAGGTATCACTTGACTGCATTTCTTATACACAATGAATAAAATTGGGATTACATGGACGACACACGCCAAATTACACAATAAGGATGCAATTAAATTAAACTGCTATCTTTAGCTCAATTGGTAGAGTGCATGGTTTTTAACCATGTAGTTGTGGGTTCGACTCCCACAGATGGCATAACAATGAGCTTATTATTTTTGTAGACAGTGTTGCTCTGAAGGTAGCTATCACTGCAACCATTTCTTCTACTTCTTCAAAAAGGTGAAATTTCAACTTCATTTGCTTTTTTAGCTCACAGTTCTAATCATTTGGTTCAATCAAGGGTTGGAAGAGGCTTAGAGGCAGAATGAACCGGTTCTTATAATGCAAATTGATTTGTTTTTCTCTAATTTTATGAATGTGTGCGGGGTTAGGGAAAGTGATAAGTGCTAGAAGGAGAAAAGGAAGATAATTAACGGGGATGATTTTAACATGTTTTCTTCGTTAAGGTTCAACTTCCCTTCTTATCTGTCTACAATTACACACAAGGAATAAAAAATGACTTGGAAAGCTTTTCTTATAGCCTTATACTGTTTAGAAAATAGGTCTCAACTCCTGAATCATCTTAGAACCACAGTTTGTTCTTTTCTTAATGGGGTTACGGTCCTGAGTTTGCAATTTAAAATGTACTTATATATTATGTGTACATTAGTTACTTTTATTGATTTATATTTTTATTATGGAGCTTAGGCATGGACATTGCTCTATGTTATCTGGAGATCTCAATTTGCATAATTACTCTTCAACTGCAAGGGCTATGGGGTGAGGTCCAATGGACAAACAAGAACCCGACTTCTCGAGGTCTTATTACCTTAACTAGATTGGCAGGTCTGTAAATAGTATAAATATTTGTTAATAAATTTTGTTAGTTTTGGTTGAGAGTTTAGGCTAAATTATCTTGAAATTTCATCGTGTCCCACATCAGTGATTTAGGGGGTTAGGAAAGAAAAGTGAGGTCATATGATTGCGTCGAATCCTCAATTTTTAATAACGCTAGGGTCTGCAATCCTGTATGAAAAATACTAACTAGCAGGGTGTAGTAAATCAGTAGTGCTTCATTTAAGTAGTGTTCCAATTCCAATCCAAAGTTTCATTTCTGCTTTTCTGGAGACCTTAGCACACTTATATTTTAAATTTAACAGTTTTCCAGTTAAGTAATGTATTTTTCCCCATCTAGCAAACTTCTGCTATTACGTTACTCTCATTCATCTCTTGGATAACATTTTCTGTTTTTTGCTTTTTTATAGCAAAAAGTATTCAGTGTTTGATATTAAAGAGTAACAATTGATGTTATTTAGTTAGTTATGGAATAAATATCCTTAGTACTACTTTAAGTGTATATTGTATACGAATTATGAGAATATATATTCATCTGGGTAACTCAGAGACAAGGTCGGAATTTTATAAACACTTTATTGTCGTTGGTGGATTGGGTTTTGATGATACTTGGTTACTTATTGTGTTATTTGAGTACTGACGTATTTATCTTTTTTGGTCTTATTATAAATGCAAGGACATATAAGAGGCTCAAAACTATTACAAGTTTCAGCATAACACGAAAATGATGAAGCTTACAATTCTTTACATTCAGCATTGGTCAATGAAGATGAAACAATACAACTATTAGCTGAAGTGTGTTAGTATTTGTAAGTCTAATTGATTTCAGTGCTCTTAGAAGCATCTTTTATTAGAAATATAAATATTAAACCAACTTCGGTTAGAAAATATGAAAGAGGTTAGCACAAGTACCGCTGTCATCCGTGTTGATGTTTAATGGCGATGTTTCCTCCGTAGCTATTGAGGTAAATTCAGTACTCTAATTTTTCCATTTGTTATATCAACCCAAGACCCAAAGTCCAACTCTAAATATAGCTTGCGAGGTACAACGAGTGTATGGTAAATTCTGATGAGTAAATTCTATCTACATTGTTGTTTGCTAATATATATAAGCTTTCTTTAGGCTATTCCAAAACATGGTCTTCTCACCAGTTTAGAACCAAAACTATAGGAACGACGAACTGTATGGAACTGTTGAAAATGTAAACAAGCGGAATGTGTCATTATGGACGACAACTCCAACATCTCTCTGATGGGTTCAATAATATATTTTCATACAACAATGGTTCATGTTCCCGTGGAGACTACAATGCAGAGATCTAGAACGCAATTGCGATGAACCTGCAACATCAATGGCTGATTTTATAGATGCTTGGTCTCAAAAGTTCTGGAAATCTGAAATTGCCAATTATCTAAACTATTAGAATTAGATGTTTTTACAGTGTACTGGAAGTTTGATTATTCGTGAGCTGATTAGGTTGAGGATGAAATTTAAGATTTTCTCATGCCTAACTTATTAATTAATTAGTAGTAATTATTACATGTGTTGCTGGAAATTATTCCCTGTGTTGGTGGAAAAGAGGTACTATCACTTTTTCATCTTAGCCTAAAAATAGACTAAATTAAAAAGATGATGGTAACTCTTTTCCAAAACGGAGGAAATAAAACACCGCACTCTGTTTATCCAATTTCATCAACTTAAATAGCAACTGACGGACCAATTTAGTAGATACAAAGTCTTAAGATATTCAGAGTATTTGAACTGAGTCCATGGCAATCGCCTCGTGTTTTCCTTGCGATTTAACCCGACTTCCTTCCGAAACAAATTATGGAATATTTGATTTTACATGCAATATGATTTACTCCTAATATCTAATAATGACAACGAGTCTCGAAAAATGTGCAAAGTTAAATATGTCAAGTTTAGTAATTTCCTGGATATAAAAAATAATATTATTTAGTGATCTTTGTGTCCTTTGTTTTTATAACTGCATAATTAAAAATTTACCAATTTATCCATCAGGGAACCAAAATTAGAAAAATGTTGTTATGAAAATAAATATTTATTGTTGCCTGGAGCTTCTGAGAAATTGAGAAAATTATATATGATAGTAACGAAGAACCTTTATTATCCTGATAACAGATACAAGAGCATAATACATCGAGTGCATTTTTAACATTAGAATCATCAAGCTACATCTAGGAAACATGCTTATGAAACCTAAAAGAAACATGCTCTTAACAATTTCGGGATAAACAACTAAAACGAAACGGAAACTCAAACACTAAGCCTACCGCAGTATGTGTAAGGAGCTAATAGAAATGCAAACCTTTAGTAAGCTAAAAGCAAAGGTCTTACGAATCCCAATTAAAGTTCGCCAAATCCCAATTAGATTTATTTTATTTTTTTGTGAAGGAATCTCCAATTAAATAGTACTGCTCTTACTTTTGAGAAAAATGTCAAAGTAAAAATTGTATCTACACAAATGAAGTCACGGTTATACAGCTAAGAGATCGGCCTCTCAGGTCTAGCTCCGGATGACATTTTACTAAAACTGAACGGAGTAAATAGGTTAACTTAGATTTTTCAACGCTATCATGCGTACTCATCCAAATATTTATATGGTGATTTAGGTTCGCAACCTGAAACGAAGCAAAGGGATTCAAATGCAAAATAACTTAGACAAAGCTCGGTTAACTCAGAAACAATCTTATAGTTTCAAGTTTTAGTTTTCGATGCGTATTAGATGAGTATTATACTCTCTTGAGAGTAAGAAAACTTTTTCAACATTCTTCGGTGGAAGTTTGAGATCAATTGACATAACCGCCTAAAATTTTAGAAGGCAGAATTATTCATCTTATAACTCTTATGTTTCAATTTATGGTTCTAACTATCTATTTTTGTGTATCCGTACTCCACTAAAAATGGTTATGTTGGAACCAACCCCTTCGGCTGTTTAACATTTTGGATACAATTTATATTTGTATCTCTTTCAACATATATTTCTTAATACTTTTATTGGGTTGGTTTATTGGACACACTACTGTAGTAATCTTGGACATACATTACTCAAAGAAGATTTATCTCAAGACTAATTTTATTAACAGACGCAGAAAAAAGGAATATGATACACAAATATGAACATCGACAATGAAAGGTAATTCAACATTATGTTAGTTAATTAACATACTCCGACAACAATCTAATTGATAGAGTAACAGAAGTATGTCAAAATTCCTTTGCTTGATCAAACTAAAGAAATGAAGTCATTTTGAAATTGGATTTTATCAATTCAAATCTAAGAGAACACAACTCATGAATGAAGACCATTTGGTGGTCGGTGGAAAGGTAAGTGACATGAAGAAAAGCTTAATAGTGTACATAATTAAAATAATGGAACGACAATAAAAATAAAGTACTTTTACCAAATAGCAGCACCCAGATCTACATTTTTATGCGCGCAAGATGACGGTACCATTATGTTTTGAAAAAAGTTTAAAAATTGAACTGTTAACCTAATAAAAAACATTCAGTATCAATCTCAACACAAGAAAAGATCGCAAAAACGGAAAAACAAACATAAAAAGGACGATATGATGATGTATTATTATGTTTGGATAAATATTAATGTAACACAATGAACCATCAAGATTTAATTACCGAAAATATGACACGATTATTTTAATTATTAGAAAATACGCTCATCTTCCTAGATAATACGGCAGGCGACAGAATCACAATAACTTTGAGAAAAATAAGAACAATGAACAACAACCTGCAAAAACTAGAGGGGGATAACCTCATGTATTTTTCTCCATGAATAACAAAAGTCGATTTATTTTATATATTAAAGATAAAAGCTTTCAAAATGATATTACGAATTACCGGGATTGACAAGTTGTGGCACATGATGCATGTTGCAATTAAAATCTTACCGACATAAAATAGACGGTCGTGTATGAAGTACAAAAAGGGCCACACAAGGGTCAAAGATAGACCAATTCACCGATAATGAGCCATATTTAAGAATATACATTTTCCACGAGGTAATAAATGTTCCTTTGATTCGTCAACTTGCTGAGATATAGAGAGATCTACATGACGTTGATGAAAACAATTCTGAAACATAATCAAGAGAAAATGTATTTAGTGTATTCACCAGTCTTAAATGTAATTTGTATAATGGAACTTTAAAGTACTATGGTCCCAAGTGTTTTTCAAGTATAAAACTTAAGCCTTATTAAACAAGACATGTTATCTTCAGCTATACAGTCCCTCTGTCCTCTATATAAAGGACGAATTTTCCAGTTCCCTTAGATTAAAAAAAAAATATAGATTTCATAAGTATTCATCACTTTTTCTGTTTTACCCATGAACATTGACTTATTTGTTGTAATACATATGCATAACAAATAAGGGTATATGTGGAAAAAGCCATCTTAAAATTGGATTTCCGGACTATCTAATAGGACAATCAAAGTATAATGCTCCGGTTTTATAGATAGGGGACGGAGATAGTATATATATTCCTAATTGTGTTCTAACTCTTTATTAGGAGTTCAAGGATCCCCCGATAGATAGTGATGTTCTTAATATAATCCAGAAAAATGATGTTCTTAATTAATAGATAGCCATCTGTAAATATTGAATAACAAAAGATAATACATAGTCTAATATCAAAACTGATAAAAAATCTAACCATGAAATGTCAAGGAGTTGGATAAAGATAACCAGTTAGAAAATGTACAAGGCAATTTTTTTTGAGGGTTGGTTATTTTTCATTTTGGAAAACTACAATAGATTTTATTCTTCATCTTTTGTAAGCATTAAATACTTTTATGTTGTTATTGCTAATAATGTATTTTTAATAATCTTGATGATGATGAGTTACGTATCTTTGATTCTTTACTGTATTTAGGATTATGGATTCCCGGTGCAAAGTTTTTATGGACTCACAGGGGTTTGATGGAGAACACAGTCTTTGGCTAGCAAACCTGCTGGAATGTTCTACAATACTGGGTCTCAAGGTGGTGGCTAGGAATATAAACTGTTTTTTTTTTAAATAATATTAAAAATTGGAATAATTTGATATTTAAAATTTGTTACTGACAATGTTGATTATATTTATAATGACTTGACTGATGTAGATGACAACAAAGCCAACGAAAGTAAGTGTATCTTTCTTTAAAAACATTACAAAGATCAAAATTACTATGTGAAATCTTATTTCCTCTTCCCTTATCCCATAGGTACAACCTCACAGGTACAACGTTTGAATCGACAGAGAACCTTTTCTTATGTATGAATCCATATTGACTTTAAAATATTAGATACTAAGATATTTTTTGCAGCTCATATCCAACAAGTCGAGTGAACTATTTCCTGTTTTAAGAAGATTTATATTGAGCAAATATGAGAGGTTGAGCCGGGGCCGTAAGGCCCCGGTGATACCTAGTCACTGTTATAAAAAAAGGTGCACTTTGTCTCCTTGATCAAAGAGTCAATCAGTGGACAGGATCTATCAGGGAGGCCCATCCTGCGGCCGAAATCATCAGGATCGTGTTTGACTTGGACGGCCAGGAGAGTTTTTGGTATGTTACGTGGGTGTTTTGGGGTCAACCGACACGGCAGAGGTTTACATGTAAAGACTTGATCGTTATCCTTTATTTTTCTGATTCATAACTCCCTTGGTTTTTCTTGCGCCTCCGTTTTTATTTTTGCAGTTTTTTATGTTTACAGGAAATTTGGTGGACTAAATTGAATCAGAAATACAATGAAGAGGGAAAGAAAAGGAAGGTGAACATGTAAAAAACCTAGAATTTAAATAGAATCTAAAATCTGTAATTTGTGGATCTAGAATTTGCAGATCTGTATGTATTTCTTTTGTTTGTCCATAGCATACTAATCGACGTAGTATCTATATTGATCGATTTGTGTTTGGTTTTGTCAAAAAGGACGATTCTGATGGGAGGAAGAGGAACGTAATCCTGGAAATTCTAAATCTGTGTTTTTAAAAGAAATTCTCTTCTTGATTGGTGTATTCTGATTTGTGTTTGCTTTGTGTTTGATGTGTAGATTTAGGGTGCAGAGTTTATAGCATTGACTTAGGATGCAAGGTCTGATTTCAGAGACAGACAAGGTAAACATGTGGAGACCCTATTTAATTTGGTGTATACAGATTCAGATAACTAACATGTAAGTAAATCAATGTGAATATATGTAAGAAATCAATGTGAACATATAGAATCACTGTTTAATTTTTAGGCAGATTGTTAATTTGGTGTATGCAGATTGTCTCTTTTAAGGATGTCTGGGCTATACATTGTTTCGATCATTTGCTTATCTCTTTTCATTAATTTTCTCTATTGGTTTCTGTCCCAGATGCTTTTGATACATATTGATCAAAATTGATTAGCCAGCACCCGATACGTATGCTTATGTTCCATGCAGCTTTAATTGTATACTGATATGTACTAAGAACATGTTCTAGGAAGCTAAGTTCAACTGACTTGATCTAAACATCTATGATTTACAAACATCTATGATCTTTAATTCGCATATGAAAGAGATGTTGAATGCTTATTTAAGTATTACCTTCTGGTGCTACATACCCTTGCATCTCATTATTTTTCACGTGGAATCCAATATAAACACCTTTGCATCTCATTATTTTTCACGTGGAATCCAATATAATGACTTGGTTGATGCCGCATATGAAAGAGATGTTGAATGCTTATTTAAGTATTACCTTCCTTTGTCTAGATGGTGCTACATACCCTTGCATCTCATTATTTTTCACGTGGAATCCAATATAAACACCTTTGCATCTCATTATTTTTCACGTGGAATCCAATATAAACAGCTTGGTTGATGCCTTTTGGTGTAGGTGGATAGGATTGAGTTTACTGGGAGAAAGGTTTATTATTAGCAAATCATTCTTTACTCATTTTGAACCTTTACACTGATTATTTGTTCGTTGTCTACAGGGGTCATAAATCTAACTCCCTCTTACATTTTAAATCTAAATCCCCTCTTACATTTTTCACGTAGAATCCAATATAACGATGGAATATTGAGTACTGAGTAAGAAGATATATATATATAATATTGTTGTTAATATATGTAAAAATTAACTTTGCATCAAGTCATCTGTGTTTGTCTTGAAAATTGAATAAAAAAGAACAAAACAAGAGCTTAAGATCTCAAGTGTTGTTTTGGTTTTGATAAATTTCGGTTCTGTACATAATTAGTTTTACATCTAGGAAAAGGTATATATTAAGATGTTAGTGATGTTAGAATCAGTTGATTTTAAGGCCAATAATGATGGCACAGTTATTATTTATTATATGGGCAATGGTGACAGTTGCTCGCTAACAATCTGCATTACATGTAAGTTCAAGTATCATTGAAGTGTACTGCTTAGATTTATTTGTTTTGTAGTATATGATATATTTTTGGTACTTATACCAGGTATTGTTCATGCTCATACACCATGCAGTGTCAACCCACTTTACACCTCTATATCAAGTGGTACTCTAAATCTTGCATTGTTCTGTATATTCAGATGGGTGTTCGGCAAAGGAATGCGTGAAGGGAACAAAGGAATAAAGGCGTTGGTAAGTACCTTCTAATTTTGTTTTTTAACTATACACACCCTAAGAAATATTTTGTGTTGGAACTAATAAGTTGTATGAATAAATGTAGTTGGGTAGAAAAGGAACGAATATTGCTGAAATGGTGGCTATCAGTCTATCAGTATCACCAGGCTCAACCATCTTAACAGAGGCATGCCAAGATTACCATTCATGTTCAATGGTGGGATATTAGTCTATCCTTCTCATGTCCTACAGCATTAAGTTGCAATTAATTTTTAAAAATAAGTAAATAAATGGCAAAAATTTTTTATGAGTATCTTTTTGCAAAGACCAGTTGAGTTATTATTGATATATCAATTTTGTTTCGTTTAACTTTATACAGGCGATGGCATCTGAGACCACTGATAAATCATAAATGATAAGAGTCACATTAAAACATTAGATTTGTTTATTTAAATACCCAGAATATTTAATGTGCTCTCTATGGTTCAACCTCTGGCATATTCTTTAAAGTTGCTCAATACTTAGTATATTTAGTCATTACTGATTTACTACATTGTTCATTGCTCAGTATGTGCATATTTTTTTTCTGTCTTGATAGTCACGTGAGTCATTACTTATGTTTCTTTTAGGTAGCGGATGTAACATCCCTGATTACCTCATGACGCATCAAATTTTCCGCATTCCTAGATTGGATATAATGTTGTCTCTAGGTATACCCTACACACATGATTGACTGCCGGACAACCGGAACTCTTTGGTAGGTTTACGCTGTAATTTCGTAATAACTCAAACATTATTAGTCTCTGTTTTTGGGAAAGGCATAAGACCCGAGTATGGCCATTGTAATAATGTGTGCTCAATAGTAAGTTGGTTTGGTAGTTCCTCCACTTTTGGTTTAGTGGAGTTGTACGCTAATCTGCAAGTATCCAGTTTCTTAGAAGGTATGGCTTCTTCAAATTTGGACGAAGCAATGCATTTAAATGGTTGTCTATCTTGGTCTAGCTAGCAATTGTTTTAATGCCACACAATTTTGAAGGTTCCTTGCACTTTTTGGTAATTAACAGGTGAATTTTGCTTCTTTCATTAAGTTGGTTGATATTTAGAAAATGTTGCACCAAGCTAACTTTGGTTGGTTTCTCCATATTATTTTTCAGTGAATTGGCTGAGCTTGGTCCACTTTCAGGGATTGGTTGTGAACGCTGCTAATACCCCTGTGTTGCCTCATGTAAAAACGATTCAATGGTTAGAGCAGGTACGTAGGATCTATATTACTCTCACTATGTCTCTGCTATCCTTAGTGTCGTAGACTCATATAAATTAATTACGTAGTTCTAATCACTTTTTTCTCCTTCCAGATAAAACGTCTTGGACTCATCTGGATGGAATAAGAATCTACAGTGGGTGTGCAAAGTAACCTTGAAGCAGGTGGTGCCAACCATGAATGTTGCTCAATTTTGAAGGTTTCTTATACTTTTTGGTGAATAACAGGTGGATTTTATTTATTTATTTAAGGTTGTTGATATTTAGAGAGTAGTATGTTGCACTGAGCTAGCTAGCTTCGTTTGGTTTCTCCATATTACTTTGCAGTGAATTAGCTGAGCTTGGGACACTTGCAGAGATCAGTTGTGTTTGCCGGTACTCTCCCAATACCCCTGCCATTGTGTTCCCTTCTTTAGCAACGCAACGACACATGGCTAGAGCAGGTATTTAGGATCTATATCACTTTCACTCTCTCTATCTCTGGTATTTAGAATCTGCAGTAGATGTGCCAATTAACCTTGAAGCACATATAAGGATTGCTTTCTTTACAAACTCTCGGTTCATATAAGGATGCCACATCTTCCATGAGTTTGTAAAATTCTATAATTCAGGTGTTATTTGTGATACGATTTAGACAAAATTAACTTCATTCATGTTTTCTGTCATCACAATTTGTACTTAATTAGTTACTCAAATTTTTTTACCTGCTAATTTTATGTTGTTCATCTTTTATGTTTTCCATTAACTTGGGAAGTGAGTATAGGGAAAAGGATAGTTTCTCAAAGTTGTTGATGCTTCATCTCTTGATGTGGGGGGTCAGTGATAGCTGCAAGTACCCACATCGTCTCACTATATTATTGATTTCTGTTCTAGAAGTTTCATCGTTACTTTTGCTCATCAGTGGAACAATTCGGCTTTAACTTTCTCTTTCTCTTTCTCTTTCTCTTTGTACTTACGTTTGCTTCGTATTTAGACCTAGCTACACATGGGGGTGGAGGGGTTGGGTCCAATGGGAACTGCATTGGTCTCTGCTTCATCTTCATAGTTGTTGCAGTTGCAGTTGCAGTTGCGTAGGGGTTCCTTGAGGGTGGGTTTGTTTCAGGACCCTTCCTTTAATGTGTCCTGAGTTAATGCAGGTATTGTTTTCATTTTTATCTGTTAACAATGAATGATACTCTGACATTTGTTGATCATAATTTTATTTAAAGAAACGCCATCTTATTTTGGGGGTTTGGCTACAATCGGCATTTTAACACCGTCCTTTGGATAACCTATTCAAACCTTTTGCTTTATCACGTTCATATGTCAATCTATTTTGTTTATAGTTCCATAGTTTGTCCACCAATTTAGCTTAGTAAAATGAGCAAAACTACGATATTATGAGGCCAAGTAAACCATTAATTTGTGCACCAACTTAGTTGAGTGAAATGAGCAAAACTACTTGGGTTTTGGGGAAGTAATTTGGTGGGTTCTCATAAATATATGGTTTCTTTTTGAAAGAATGTCAAGTTACAACTTTATTTAATCGGTGTTGCTACTGTTTTTATTTCAAATATCCATGTTATCCCCTGCCGCATTTTTATCCTACATTGTTACCATTTTGACAAATTTCTCGCTTCTTTCTCTACTTTTGTAAAGGTGTTACCGTTTTGACAAATTTCTCGCTTCTTTCTCTACTTTTTTGAAGGTGATCATGAATATAGTGACGTGAGCATTCACCGTGATAGTGGAGTGTCTGAACGCTAGGTCATTGATATTGACTTCCGCAACCACTTCGAAATAGCTAGAGCAGTTAAGTCTTACGACAGATGTAATACAAAAGCTTTTCTAGGGGTGTTATTTACATTGCACAAGACTGTTCGCTACCTTTGTTAGATTTGTCCACCATAGTCAGGTAAGTTATTGGATCCTTCTTTTGTTTGTCATTTGAAATTCAGATGCACAGAACTTTGTGATTTGTTTTTTCCTCTTATAGATTGTGTTTGTGGTTGTAGAGCTGCTGAATTAGGTGATAACCTAAAATTAAGCACTGACCGGGTTTTGATTTTTGGTGTTTTATGTGAAGAAAGTTTGTGATTGCATTCCGAATTGTGTGGTTGATTATTGCTGGATTGGAAACTGCTATGATTCATTTTAGATATGTTGATGATATGGAATATCAGAACCAGTACAATGCACAGACTTCCCCGAATCATTATCCTCCAGGTACAATCCACAGGCTTTACCTAAGCAATTAAATAAAGTGTCTGATGACAAATCCAAGTTATTATGTGTTAGTTGCATACAACTTACAATGTATCAATAAGAACACCATGACTAGCATAATAGATAATAAAGAAAAGTAACTCCTTACTGAAAAACTTAAAAAAGAAATTTAAGCTTTATCGTCCGTTTTGGACATATTATTAGGATATGAACCAGTGTATGTATCAAAGACTTCAGTTTGGACCTTTAATTGTTCATATTGTGATAGAGTTTGTTTCTTTGAATTCATCAATTCTGCGATACTGAAACTCACATATTGTCAAGTTTTTTAAATGTATTCTTTGTTGGGTTTGTGTAGCATGGTAGATGCATGCAAATAGTTGAAAACTCCTTCTCAGGTTTTTCTTTTAGTGCTGGGTTAATGTTTCTTCTATTGTTCCCTTTCCCATTTTTGTTCATGATTTCCTATATATGATCATTGAGTATCAATACTTATATTAGAGGCTAGATATACTTATTTCGTAGAGTCCAACTTAGATGAGACTTCTTAGCCTTTTCTTGCTTTGTAAGCTTTTACTTTTGGATGCAAAACCTCAAGTTGCTGAATTTCTTTTTCTTTTACTGGGAGGGGTTCATTGTGCATTAAGGTGAGAGATGAATAGTTGAATATGTATGTGTGGATGCATAGCATTATGTGTGGAGGCCTCTGTTTATGAACATGGGTTTAGCATGTGTTAATGTTTATGTTCTCTGATGTGTTCGTTTTCACGAGACTGTCACATATTTATTCTCTGATTGTGTATGGCAGCTTCCGCCCTGCTCCTTTGCGCAGTACTTTCGTGCACATTATTGAGCCTACTTCAAAATAAAAGTGATTGAAGACAAATCTGACTTTGCTCAAGCCTAAATTTTTCCAATGGTAAAGCTTAGAGTTTTTTATTTATTTGGTCTCCGTAAACTTTTTAACACATATCGTGCAATTGTTGAGCATCTATTTTGTTTCCAACTTAAGTGGTGATGCTCAAAAGTAACTTTGAGCCCACAACAGAGAAATATTATTAGTATACCTTGGGGGATGTTTTAGGTGCTCAAATATTATTCTACCGTGAACAGTGACCATGCTACAGTTATTTTCAAAACAGTAATTTAGTGAAACTAATAAATAACACATATGTATATATTTTCTTTGATTCACTTGGACAGAGAAATATAATTGTATTTGATGTCTTAGCTCAAATGGCAGAGCGCATGGTTTTCACCAATGTAGGTGTGGGTTCGACTCCTACAGATGGCATGACTCCCACAGATGGCATAGTTACTTGAGTAAACCAAAACCTTTTATGATTTAGAAACATAGTGTGGACACAGGTGTAAATGTAGAAAATCTTTCATCTCTGTACTTTTTTTTTTGTTTCAAGATTAAACAAATACCAATACTTTTATTCTGACAACATTAATCGCTACAGTATCCAGAGTTGATTCTTTTTTACCCATTTCCCATGTTGTACAACAATCTGATGACATGGCAGACTTATTTTTGGAGTTACTTAATCACATTTCTATTGATTTTGTTAGATAAGAAACTTAAAGTGGGAAATGATTCGTGACATTGTGGTAATGGGAAATGGATGTCGAGAAGATGTGATAACAGAGATTCTGTTACTTAGATTGTTGTGCTTCGCTTTCTTATATTTTTTGTTTTTGTATTGCACAAAATATGGAAATATGTGAGTATTTAACACATGAGATGAGAACTGAGAGCAGAACTGACCTCATGCTTGAATGATGTTGAAAGGTATAAGAAAGTTGACAATAAAATGAAAATGCTGGATTTGATGAATTCTAATGGGTTCTTTGTGGAAGATAGAGGGATTTGGGGTTAATCTGTTGATGAGATGTGTGGTGGTTGTTCTAAAAGACTTAAGTTTCTATCTTTCCTCGAGTTTTCCTTACGCATTGCATTGTTGAACACTTGCATGAAAACCTATTTTTTTGTCAGTGTAAATATGAAATGATGCCTTAAAATTAAATTTTCGTGTACATCACAGACTTACATTGCAATGTCGATAGTCGAATCTATCGTTGAACAATAATCTAAAAATTGGAACTACATTACGTTAGTTGCATTAGTTACCAGGTCTTCTGTATATTGATTTTTTTCTTTCGGTCCATTTTCAGGTTCTTAAATGGTTTTGTGTTACCCATTAGCTTAATTTATGGGTTTGCCTGAATAAATCCGATTAGCTCAGACATGTGAGGTGTTACCAAGTATGATATTTTTGAATGAGTAGATAGTTAAAGTCATCAGAGTCCAATATTTCAAAAACAAGTATGGAGAAGCCAAACTAAATACACATCTAACTACGCACGTTAACATTTTAGTATCCATAGAGATATTTCATCTGCAAGACCTATTCTATAGAAAGTAATGCTCGATTTGCAGTTTTCCGTATGTATTTTGGGACTTACTGCTTATGTTTTCATAATAAATTCAAACGTCAAGGGTATCTGAATCACTTGAATACGGAGTAGTTGGGTCAACGAAGAAATAATATTAACAGAAGAGAGTTGTTTCATAGAAATTTATTCCCATTCCGAAAGTCCTAAGTTGACATAATCATCAGCAGTTTTTTATTTTAACATGATGTTCTGTTTAGAGGAGTTAAATTGGTTGCTCCCTGAATCATTTCTGGATTGGATTAATACTCACTTTGTAGAATATATATTTTGTATGTTTAATTGTAAAAGCTTATTTGTGTCTTTAATGAATTTTTATCCCTCTCTTTTGTTTTAGTCTAAAGAGTTCCTTACAAACTTTAAAAATTCTTTACAAAAGTAGATGTTGCAATCCTCAACTTTGGTTTGTTCTCGACTCTTTTCGTGATTACTTATGACTTTTTTGGGTCAGTTTTGTTCTGTATGTATTTGTTGAACTAACATTTGAGAAGTTTTTAGGCTCCTTACTTTCTGTCCCTTTTGGTATGTCAGCTTGATATAACTATAAGTGCATATCCCTCTTGACTAAATAAATCACTTGAAGAATCCAATGGGATTAAGTTAAGAGGCTGACATCGCAGCTGAGAAATGCATATTAAGTTTACGGATAATTGCATCACCAATATGGAACAGAGCTACCAAGGTAAATACTATTGAAGAAGCTTCAAGTTAAGAAGATGGCGTCAGATTTGGGGTTTAGTAAAATATATAACTCAGGAAAGATGTAGGCATGTTAACAAACATGAGTTAAAAGGTTTTCAAGCTCATGACCAAGTGGCCTATGATTGTCAACGAAACCTTTTACTCTTGGAAAGAACAAAATCAAGGTGGTTCTCTTTGTGTTTGCTATCCATCTTTTGTTTTGAAGTACTGTTATTAACTTGGAACTTTTGTATTTTTGATGGGTGTATTTGTTATTTGTTGTTTCTAATGTATCAGCGACTCACCCATCTCTGTCAATGTTTTCTTTGTAGGTTCAGTTTGGCTTTAACTATCTTGAAAATTGATCATTTATATGTGGCTAGCAAATATCAGTTCAGGTAAGGTGTTTTTTCTCTTATTATCACTGATTTTCATTTTACTTTAAGTTTGCATGTTCTAATGTTAATTTTCTTTCTTTCTTTTGGGTGGAATCATTAGGAAGCATGGGAGATATTCAACTTGATGCTTTTAAGAGGTGGGATGCCATACAGATTTCATTGCTGTTAACTTTCCACAGTAACTCCTTTTAGAAAATGTATATGGATCATTGAACATGTTGAGTATGTCCTAAATTTTAAAAAACTAACAAACAACTAATATGCAAAGAAAAAGATAGAGGTAGAAAATAGGATTGTGCAATTATATGCACCTTAATTTATGGTATTAACGTCAGATGTTTATATATTATTATGATTTGCACTAATTTTTAGCTAATTTTATGTTATTAACTAAAATAATAAATATTTCTAGAGTTCTCAGTTGAAAATGACACACACAAGCTATTTTAAAAACTTCAAATAGCGATGTTATTTCACATAATGCGGTGCAAATCATATAAAATAAAGTCAATTCTTTCACCAATTAATAAACTCAAGAATATTTGTTTAATTGTAATTCCACATATCAACAAATGTAGACGTCTATTAGTATAAAGCTTATAGGTTCAGTTACTTACATATCAAGCATGCCATTAATTTAAACACACTATTTTTATCTGCAGTCTGTTTCTAACCTCTACTTATGTATCAACATGCATTAGAAAATCAACTGTATGCAATGTTGTATGCTTTCTAATTATCGACGAAGTTTTTGCATCAAATAATTCTAACTTTTATTGCACTTTATCATCTGATGATAGCGATGAAGATACACAAACCGCAGATAACAATGGAAATCAGATTTCACTCTAGACATTTGTCACTACCTTTGCGCATATTATTACATATATTCATATTGTGGAGCACTGAATTGGATTGATGAAAGACTTGATGATTCATCCAAGAGGGAACCAGTATTAGGAATTTGTTCTCGACACAGGGAACTAAACCTCCTAAGATTTTGGGAAATTTATATGACAATGATGAAGACCATTCGACATTTATCCAAAAGCATATTGTAAAATATAATGCATTGAATGCACTTCCCTGGCTCAAATGAAAAATTGTATAAAAGAGCTTTAAAAGACAGAGGTCTGAGGTGTTTTTGAATACATGGGGACTTCGACATAGAACTTACGCATTTTTTCTCCAAGATCGTCGAAATGATGGACAAGACCTAATTGCCTGTAATTCACGTAAAAACAACAACAATATATATGTTTCTTATTACTACCTGAACTATCATGAATGTTTAATTGTCCCACCACTGTGGATGCTCCTTATATTCGTCACATGTTGGTAGATGTTACCCATCCAGTTTTACTTACAATATACCAAGCATTAATACAAAAGTTATACGATGTTCGAAGAATATGCAGAGGAGGGGAAGTCGATATTTATGATATTCCAAGACGTATCAAGTATCAATAATGAGATCATCTAACATCATTATGAGTTGGGAAAATTTCGTCTGATGCGAATATGGTCAGTGTAAGGTTGCATTTCTCATAGATCCTTAAATATGGAATTGAGGAGAAGACATGCCCCTATTGTAGGCTATAATTTTGGATTCATTGGTGTTGACTAACTAGGGATATAATCTATTTTTCCTTATATATATATAAGCAATAAGGGGTTGTTTAATAGTCAATGATTGCTTGCTAAGATAACATTTATATTTATATTGTAGAATTTTCCTAAGCGGTCAAATATATTTTAGAAATTAATATATGATTGAACAATTGATTATGACGATTTTTGATTATTTTTTTGCCAAATTTTATATATTAATGAGGATTTTATTATCCATAAACAAAATGCAACATACAGAGATGAGTGATTGAGCTACGTTGCATAAAATCAAATTTGTTATACGAGTACATTTTTTGAGGACTTTATTTTTTCATTTATCTTGAATTGAATTTGTATTAGAATATAAATATTGCAGTTGGCTTTCACATTACACCAGATTCAATTTATCTTTTGTAACCTATATTTTATTTTATACATAGTAAACTTGGTTGCATAATACTTTTCCAAGTATGCACACAAGATTTTAGGCAAAACAACTGCTAATATAGAAGAAACTAAGGTTTAGTTAAGATTTGATGATTGTCATGATATTGTCGATTGATAGGTGTGGATGAGAGTGGTGGCAGAGACTATGTGTTTGGTGATTTTATGAATGAAATATTTTATTTACCGGTTTGGCAGAGATATGATAACTAAAAATGGGGATAGACATCTCATTTTTCTGCATAAGTTTGTAAATTATTTTTTATTTTAGTTTCTTCCTGCAGTTTTGTGTGTGTGTTAGTTGTTGAGTGATATTCAACATTATAAATATGATTTATTTTCTAAAACAACTTAAATAGATATAATACGACCTCCTTCCACAAAAAGCGGCTGTTTTACTTTTCTACTTTGTCTAAGACGGGTATACGGTAAATATATGAGTTCATACTTTCACGTAACTTCGAATTTAATTTTAAAGATTCAAATCCATGAGTTTTTTAATATTAAAGATAACGAATCAACAAGTTTACAACAACACCTTTGGGTTTGTTTTTGTCTACATAAGCTTCATCTTTGGTTCCTTCTGTCAACACATTTATTTATTGATTCTTATGATCATATGATCCAAAAAGGCACGTTATATTACATCATCACTATTAGTAGATTAAATGAATTCTAGATTAGGTTTGACTATTCAAAATTTGACACAATTGTTAAAGACAATTGTTTACTAACGTACAACTGCTCCATAAAATTGTAAGCAATCAAATTAGCTACTTATACTAAATGGGATCCACATGTTAGAATCCTATCTTCTAAAGTAAATAGATTTACGTACTAAGTTGTTTTCGAAAATGTAAAAGTGAACTTAGACTTTATTCATTATCAAATAAATGATCTTTATTTTAGCATGAAGAAAGGAGATATACAAAGATGACATTGAAATTAAGCCTTATGTTGAATTATCCATCCTTATGAATTATCAAGGAGAAAAGGTTAACCATAAATTAGATCGTTAATAGTACTGACAACTGTATATAAGAAATTATTTAATCTGGATTTATGAGTGCCTCGGGCCCATGCATAGTCGACCATACAATATATTTTTTTTTTAAATTTTTTATTTCCTTATGACGAGTTTGTAACCTGAAACAAAACTTTGACATTCAGATGTAGGACAATTTACCAAAGCTGAATTAACTTAGATTATTTTATTTTTTATGGTTTTCATTTTCTATGGACGTTCAGATGAGTATTTTCCTGTTTTGAAAGTGAGAAAACCTTTTGAAGAATTTCTGATAGATACACTTTATAGATATATCGAAACTGAATGGAAGCCATTAAACGTCTTAATCATCACCCATATATATTTTTTTATGATGATGACTGCTAAACCGAATTGGCCGCAATTGAAGATGAACATCTATAATATGAATATGCTTCAGATCGGTCTAATCGTGTATTCAAGTTAAAAACATATTTTCTTATAAAATAAATCTAGGAATAATTTTTCTGGGTAAACTTTTTGTACTACATATGTGTAACTGAGACGTAAAAGCAGAGATGGTTAATTGAGAGATGTCTTATCATATTTTAATTGAATCTATACATGATCAATCCAGAATGTTAAGTTCCTACTCCGTTTCACCTTCTTTTCCTTATGGCGTGCATTTTTTCTGACATTTTTGCGAAGTTGGTTTCACTTTTTCCCAATATATATTCTTGGAGCAGCACTTGGTTCGCACTTCATAAAAGGTTCCCATTTATTTTCCACGTAGTTTAATCTTCATGGGCTTTGCCTTTTTTAATCTATGCTTAAGACAAAAGTAAAATTTATTAAATATGAATGCTCATAAACTTCACCATTTCTAATTTAGATACATGTTCTTAGATAAAGGACTTTGCAGTGCTGAGGTTTTATGGATTCAGATTCTATGCTTACTGCAGAGTTGTTAATATGGTTTCCTGGGTTGCTTTAAAAGAGAATTTTTGGATATTAAAATACACGTCCTTAGATAAAAGACTCTGCAATTGTTGAGTTTTCAGAATTCAGATTCATGACGAGATGTTTATACGGTTTCTCGGGATGAACACTTAATTTGGATTTAGTTTTCATATATAAGCTATTTAAGTTTGGGCAATATTCATTCATCGTCGATCATTTACTTAGGTTGATGAGGTGCCAAATCTTCATTATTTGCTTTAGCTTCTTTTATTTTGTTAAGCTTACCAATCCTATCCTCTCCATGAAAACTATGGGAAGTACAATAAATCTCGGACACCTTCATTATGATAATGAAGATAGCTGTCTTCACTTGAAAATGACCATGAAATTTTGGCATTTGGTACACTTTTATTTCCATATTTCAACTTCCTTTATTTTCTTTTGGTTCACTTGCTTTTAAAGATGGAGGTAGTACCTAAGAGTACACTCACTGGACGATTGATATGCATGTCTGCCCTAAAACCTTCTTATTGAAATGATATTTCGGAAATGCTACATGTGAAATGAAACTGTTGACAGAATTTTACTCTAAAAAAAGAATTTTTACATTAAGATTACAAGATTAAAGAGCATGATAATACGAGTCTTTTCCTGGACCATGGATCTGAAGAACAAATAGAAGAATTGTGTCTACAAAAGGTTAGATTAAAGACAATAAAAATAGGATTGTATATATGTATAGAGAAAAGAGAAGGCAAAAGCACGAGCTGACAAAGTTTAGACAATATCAAAAATCATACAAAGACTGGAATGCCATCAAGTTTAGCCAATTTTTAGAATTGGATGACACTGATGAAATCAAAAATGCAGGAACAAGTTCTACTACTCATCTATTGTCACGTGACAGTAAAATGCTAGAAGCTTGAGGAAAACTTCCAGGTAAAATTCAGAGTTTAACGAGGGGACGGATGCAAAATAACTACATACACATCTTTGCATATTTAAAAATACACAATTTTTGTTTTCCAGATATTATTTTGAAGATGAAAATAATAAAAGAATTATACGGAGAATTGATTTCATTTCTAACAAAACATATATAGAGAGAGCATGATAATACGAGTCGTTTCCCGAACCATGGATCTGAAGAAGAAATAGAATAATTTGGGAAATATTATTATAAAGATGAACGAAAAGTTAAAAAGAAGAAGAAGAAGACAAGAACGTGGGATGTTAACATTCAAAGAATCTCTACAACAAAAATACAGTGTAAACATGGATAGAATTTGGGATCGAGAAAGAATGAAAATATGCAAAGAAAGTCTTACAATATATAACTGTAAAAAGAATATGGGAAGTGGAGCACAGTTCAAAAAGCATATAGATTTGGTTTCTGGTTAAATGACTAGGATAACTCCAATACGATTAAAAGGTACGTCATGCTACGTTTCATGTTAAACTTTATGATTGTTTTCATGTCGTTTTTTAATCAACATATATTACTGCATTCTTATTTTGGTTGAGCGTGATATATGTACCAATACGTACTACAATTTATATGAGTATGTGCTTATCTATGGCTTTTAGTTATTTTTTTGTTTGTTTGAAATTATTGATTTACTCTTTTATAAGGGTTAAATTTTTTCGTCTGCAGATTTTTGTATAAAATCATATTATTCAATGAGGTTTTTTGTTGGTTAGTTGTCTACAATGTTGCCATATTTTTCTAACACCTGTCTGTCATAGAAAACGACGAACGAACCATCTTCTCTCGCCATTAAGTCTTAAGAAAATGTATCTGAGCCATGTGATAATATCTCATCCATTAACACGACACCATCTCTTATACAGAAAAAAAATAATATATCGTATAGTTTTCGAATAAAGTCCCAGACATTGATCCTCATTTGTTATTTAAAAAGTGGTAGCATGAGGTCACGTAACACCTATAGATGTTTACCTTGAATACTCAATAAAAGCAATTGAATCTTTAAATCCACAACAGACGTAATTGCTGGTGAGAAAGCTAATTACAATGTATACCCATGCATAAGTTATTATGGGTTCACAAAGTATATAGTTTGTGAATGCATAAATAAAGAAAGCTAGAGAAAAGTTAAGTTACTTTCGCAACATAAGTCGCAGACTAAAACCATCTTAAACGCAGATGTAGGCAACAACTTGAGAGGTTGAGCCGGGGCCGTAAGGCCCCGGTGATACCTAGTTATATATTATAAATAGAACTCTACTTCGTTGAAGCTGCAAATTTCACTTCCCATTTTGCCCCTTTATATCTCTGTAGGAATATATGTTGTTGATATTGTTGAGGGGTAGTTCGGACTAGGGAAAGATTTGTCATTTTATATAAATATAAATAAGGCAAATGAAATTTAGCACGTGTTGGTGGGCCATGTCCTCTATCTAGATTTTTCTTCAAGAACTCTCTGGATTTTCCTTTTTTCTTTCTGGAACTCTTTAGAGGAATAAAACCTGATTTTTAGTTTTTGACGCTCCCATTTTTACATCCTGTTTTGGTGTATGCTCAATCAAGCTTTGGGGTGACAGATTGAACCATTACTTTTGTTTCTCATTTACTTATCTTTTATTTTCTTTTGTAAATAAATCTTTAGAGGGTAAGTTTAGGATTCAGGAACCATTTCCGTCAAGCCTATAAATCCAATCCGGAGTCTAATGATAATGGTGTTTGTTCCTGATGCTATAAGCAGATGATGGTATGACGTGAATTTTGATTTTTTAGTTGGGACCATTTTGATCGATTCTTCAAATCCAATCCGGAGTTAAACGGTAAGGTGTTGAAAGGCGGATGATGGCATATTGTGATCTTTTGTTGGTTTTATTATCACCATCATTCCCAATAATATTCTGATTTTCATTATTAACATGGGTGTGATTTTGATTTTTGCTGATGGTATTTTGATTATTGTAACTTGGGCTTGATTACTTTGATTTTCAATTTTGATTATTGTAACTTGGGCTTGATTACTTTGATTTTGATGATTCATCATTAGTATAAAATAGGAGTGATTTTGATTTTACAGATGGTAATAGGAATGGGCGAGTAATGAAGCATAACATGTAAACAAATTAAATTTGTAAGTGAGATATGTGCCTATGAAGTGTGAACATCTAGGCCAACAATTACAGCACGCGCTTTTTGCGCGTGCCGGCATTCTAGTAAAGTACAAAGCAAATTTCAGGAACAAAAATTTCTTCATGGACCATCGGGAAAACCACCACAGGCATTTAGCCGAAATCTACCCTTTCTTAAAAAGGATTCACCTCTTTTTTTTTTGTTTGGAAACTTTTTTTGTCTGGGAATACAGTTTTTCTTATGGTTTTCTTAAAAAATTACTCTCTCTATCCTGTGGGAATTGAACAAATACCATCAATTTGGTAGGATTTTCATAATTTCCCTCTAGGAATATATCCATTGAGAGCTTGTTAAAAATTAAAAAGCTCTGATCTGTCATTGTGACGTTAGAAGGCCTTAAGAAAATTTCAGATGCAGTTTTGTGTTCTTCTTAGCAATTCTAGAAACTCTTGCTCTACAATCATCAATTTACTAAGTTTCTTCATCAATTTCTTCATCAATTTATGCTGCTACATTACAATTTTCAGTATTAAGGATATTCATCAAAGAAAGAACATTAACAAAAGAGCACTCAAAGTAACAAAAAAAAGCTTTAGACATAATAACACCCGTCTACCTTTCTTACAAACCAAAACATCAAGACCTGTTACCAACATTATCATCAGCAACCTTAGCTTACAGACATTACTGAGTTTATCAAACAAAGACCATCCACCACTTATTTCACAAATACTACTAGCACCAGCAGCCATCAACAACAAGAAACTAAAAAACCTTCACAAAAATCCGGTCGAAAAGAGAAAACATATAAGATCAACTTTACTACCATCCACAACAAGATTAAGAAAACTAGGAGCAAGTATCGAGAAAGCCATTTTGGAAAAAACTTGTTAATCATCTTCAAAATTTTCTCAAAGTCTGAAAATTTGGCTTCTTCCGATACCCCAAAAGGGACTTTTAAAAGTCCTCTTCATCGTAGCTCCAGTTCTCCTCTTCCTCGTACTGCTCACTGTAATCACTGCCTGATGATGCAGGAGAAACTTGACTATCACATGATGATGTACTCTCATCACTATCTTCATCTTCGTCATCCTCATCATTTGCAGCATCCAAGAGTTCTTCATCATTATTACTGGATTCCCCTTCACGCATGGTCCTGGCAAAGATCTTTGGATTGGCTCTCTCATCTTCAAGCCGCCTTCGAAGCTTCCTCTCATTATACCTTTTCATCATCTCTTTCTCTTCTGCAACGTCAGAATCCTCTTCACTGGTATCAATCTCCTCAACTTGATACTCAAACCCATCGTCAGAACCCTCAGCATCAGAATCATTCTCAGTTGCACTCCCATACCCCTTACACCAATTTCTCTTCTCCTCTTTCTCTTCTACCCTCTCAGAATGCTTTATCTTCCATGCAGCATACGAAACATCAATTTCTTCCTTCTCTTTTCTCTTTCTTAATTTCCTCCTCCTCTCTCCGACGAATGGCTAATTCCTCTGCACGCTTGTTTATCTCCTCTTGTATCTCATCCCTCAACCTATCTATCTCCCCTCCTCTTAGTGAGAATGCAAGGTTCTTGGATTGGTTGTATTCTGCTGAAATGAAAGAATCAACGGGAAGATGGTCACCAGAATTTGCCATTTTTTTTTATCTTCTCTATCTAATCTTTTCTTTCTTAGTAAATTTGATAATGTCTGTGTTAATCTCTTGAAAAAACACCCTTTTAAAGACCACATTGTGCCCATTAACTGCCATTTATGGCATTTGGTGAAAAGTCTTGTCGCTTGGTTATTCACGTCCCTTCAAAGCCATGCGTATTATTTTCATTTTCAAGACCATCATTACCCTATAAAAACCCTATTTCCAAAGTCTAAACGCTTCATTAGCCATTACTCCTTTTGGAACCATCATTAAGAGGTGTATTGGTAGGTCATCTAATTTTGAAAAGTTTTCTTGGGTTCAAATTAAAATCTATGATTTTATGCAGATTCAGAGTAAGCACAACCTGTCGAGAGGCACCATTGGCACTTGGGTACGTAAATCGCGGATGGGTTATCTCCATAGCTAACCTAGCCTTCGTGCCAAACCATTTTGCCAAAAATCACACCATCTTTCAGATCCCTAACCCACAAAGCAGCACCATCCTTTACCCTACCTTTTTCTACCACCAACATCTACTTTCTCAAACCGATGCTTTTATTAACCTTGGCCATTTATGCAATCATTCTCGTATCTACTAGAGAAAAGCCAAACCCATTTATGGCTTACCAACTTTGTATCTCATCATGATTACGCACCAAATATACGTATCAAGAAAAATATTATCTTGGATTATTGGATACGTTGTTGTTTTGGACTGGTGTTACCAATTCCACATGCGTTGGAAGCTTCAATCTCTTTCATTAATCCAAAAAAGTGTGGTGGAAGGGGACAATTCGAATGATAGATGCCCTGAACTCAAAAATAAGAGTAGAATGACAACAAAAACTTTTCACCATTCCTCACCTGAACACTTTTCAAACCTTGTTCAACAGTCTCATAATTCCCATTTTAAGGTTCAAAGTTTACTAAAAGATAATACTTGCTCTCATCTCCACATCCTAATAGTTTTCCAGTTTCATTAGAGAAGTACCAAAGCAAGATTCCTTTCTATCTACTACGTATAATATTTTATATTCTTGCTTCTCCTCTCCATAGTTATCTTCTCATACTCATTAAGTTTATAAATTACATGGAGTCCTCCAGTTTATATGATAATACCCATTCTTCAAATTTGGATATCCAACACCTCACTGCTCAAATGGTTGAAAAATTAACTTTACCCTCATCCCCCTCTAAACCAATGTTTATTGATAAAAGAGTTATCCTAGATGAATCAGACAACAACTGGAAGTGGTGTATGGTTGGCTATCTTTGTTGTGAAACTCTTGTACCTACTTCTTTTATTCGCTATCATATTTGTAATCAATGTCCTCTTTCTCAAACTCCTACCGTCACAAATTTCAGTGGAATAATAAATAAAGTTCTCATAAGGTTTCTAGCAGAAGACGACTTCAATAGAGTTAACTCATAACGGCCTTGGTTTGTCTGTGGGTATTTAATGGTTCTCAGAGTTGTTCCTCTAATCGGTTGGCCAACAAACTTTCAAGTTTCATTTACTAAAGAACTTATGTGGTTTATTTTATGTAATATTCCAAAAGAATGTACTGAGTTTGAAGATCTCCAGAAACTCACTTTCAAGATGGGAGAATTGATTGAAGCTCAAAGTCCTTATGGAAATCATCCTATAAAGAAGAATGTTAAAGTTTGTGTTAGAGTTTCAGTTCAAAAGGCTTTTCCTTCTGGCATTCCCCTATTTACTAGTGGTAGAACTCAACCTTTCCTCATTGAGTGCAGATACGTCAAGGTTTCGCGTTACTTCTGTACTTCTTGCCGTTTTTTGGATCATAAAGATGCTAATTGTCCTACTTGGAAATTGAAGCAGAAAGCTATCAAGGAAACTACCTCTTCTAGTGCTAAATACTCTCTTCCAGCTGTTTCCAAGCTTATGATGCCACCAAAGACAGTAATCCAGCAACCTGCTTTTACTTCTACTAATATGACAAATGATACTATCATGCATCATAGTGATATTGTGCTAGATACTCAAGATGAGTTATCTACTGCTCCTCTGTATGATAAAGGTAAAGCTATGGATAACACTCAGAATTCGGAGAAAACTGTTCAGAAGGGGTTGACAAGTAATCTTCAAATGGGTCATTTTGTTAATAGATCCACTGCTCTAAATTTTTTTCGATGCTGGTCCGATTCAACAAAACTCAACTCACCTGAACAACGGGTTGATGCGTATCGTAGGTGCTCAAATTAATTCACTTGTACTCTACTTTACTAATGAATAATATAGAAGTAAATAAGATTCGTTCCCACGAGAGCAGGGAGTTTTAGTTGTCAAAAAGTGTCACAATGGGGGTTTTTGTTTTAGATTTTATCGCTAAATAAATAATAAAGCAATGAAAAGTAATTGATATTGCAAGCAATGGAGAGAAATATGATCAGGGAATCCTTCTTCGTTACTAAACAGTCATCAAAGTAGCATATTCATCTATTCTTTGTAAATAATGATTATTACCAACCGTAAGAAAGGTGTACGCTTTTTATCCCCAAAATTCCTTATATCAATGGAAAATGTGTACACTTGGTCTCCAAATTCTATACGTCTCGAACCACCTTGAGGTTCGCTTAGAAGATGTAATTCACTTCGAATGCCTTAAGGTTGGTGAACTTAGGTTTGATCCTAGCAGTTAAAATCAGTACGTTCGGTCCACTTACTAGGGTTGTTTTTACTTACGATTGCTCCACAGAATCCCTCTGCAAGGTTTCGTAATTTCTACTTGTGTAAGAGTTATTCAACAATTGCGGATATCCTAACTCATTACTAGCATTAGATTTACTAACAAACTGACTTAGTTGGCCACCTAAACAATTTATCAATCAATTATATATATTAACTAAAGTAAAAACAAACAATAATCATATGAATAATTTTGAATAGATTTATATTCTAAATTGAATCATGTATTAGAACTAGAATTCATCCCCAATCACTAAGAAGTTTAGCTACTCATAGTACTAACAAAACCCATGAGTTTCATATAATAAAATGGTTAAGAAATAGTTACGGTGATGAAAATAGCTCCAAACCCTAGCTTTTCTTCCTTATGCTCTTCTCTCCAAAATTTGATTAAAGGTTAAAAGATAAAAAAAAATAGAAATATCTCTTAGGGAAACTTAGGCGCAGGCCCAAAAATAATAATATTCTCATTGTCGGACCCACAATTAATTTTAGGTAATGTAGTGACACCCATAATTATTTCCGTGACACCCATAATTATATGAAATTATTAAAAATGTCTGCATGACGGGTTATGCATCAGGGGTATAATTAGTAACACAACTTGGATATAACATATCTAAAAATCCGCGCCTTGGAATTTTACAAATTTTATATCGTTGGAAATATTTTTAAGAGAGGTACACAATGAGTACAAACAACAATATCAAATTTTTATTTTTCACGAAAAAATCGGAGGTGATCATCATTTTAGGCAAAATTTCGAAAACTGACTACTAACCATTATGCAGCCACCAAAAAAGATGCATAACACATTCTGCAGACGCATAACGAATTATGCAACCATTTTCTCGACTGCATAACAAATTATGCATCTATAACAAGTTATGTAACCATTGTTTTGGTTGATTTTAGTGCGTACATAAAAAATTGATGCATAAAGCAGTATGCATCCATATTTACGGATGCATATCAGGTTATGCATCTTTTTTCTCGATGCATAAAAGATTGTGCAACAATTTTCTCGATGCATAATGCATTATGCAAATCATATTTTCGGATGCATAACAGTTATGCACCCATTTTTCTCGATCGCATAACATGTTATGAGATATAATTGTAGGTGCATGACAAGTTATGCAACCTTATTTTTTGTTGGTTTCAATACTAAGAAAAAGTATTGCATAACGTGTTATGCAACCGTTTTTTCTGATCGCATAACAAGTTATGCAACAACCTTTATAGATGCATAACATGTTATTCAACCATTATGACCAACACAAATACATCCGTAACTTCCCAATCAACAACGCCAACTCCTCAAACTCAGCTTATCTAACCATTATTCTTCGTCCGTAGCTTCCAAATTTCTTGATAACATCAACCCAAATTTTGATTTAATGCTGGACTTAGACTTCCGTAAGAAAAGCAAAAACAAAAAAAAATCTAAAAATCTAGGATACACCCTAATCTTAGGAGTTCTTACTTCATAGTAACCTCACATAGTGGGTCCAACGATGCATCAAAATGTTGATGTTTGAATCCGTAGATGCTGCCCACGTGCATGCCCCCATTACATGTCATCCAAACAGGTATAGTGGAAAGGATGTACTCGTAATTTTGTCGCTAGTAGTACCTAGTATCTTTTTTTCTGGTGCATAATCCCTCGTCCTCTCCGCAACTCACGATCCATGGCTCCATCTCCTCTATTTAGTTTAAAGTACAGAAGCAAAAATCTTTTCAGATGCTAACTTATTGATGGATTGAAAGAAGTATGTAGTGAAGAGATAACTGGTTACGGTTAGTTGGCCTGCATGATTTGAAGAGCTTTTTTTGTTTGTTTTTTTTTTTTGTTAATGGCAGATTTGAACTCACAAATTCACTTCAGGTAAGTACCCTTTCACTGAAAAAGGTTTAAGTTTTTTGAAATTTCGAATTTGATGCATATGTATCTTGAACATCATCTTCTTCTTTGGAAACCTATGTGGCCACTGATTTTTTTCTTTTTCTTGTGTGTTTTCAATCTCTGCTACTGCAATGATCGGATTAGATCAACTAATTCTTCTATTTGGAACATGGGTTTGATTTAATTGTATCAAACTAGAGTGAAAATGGTTATGATTTGCTCAGTTTGAGTTCTGATTTACTCAATATGATGAAATTGATGTATAAATCGATGTAATCCGAGAGTTTGTATTGATATTTCGATGAATATGTAACTGATAATCTTTGTATTCAGAAGAAATCTCACGATAAACTTAATTTTAAGAAATATGGGTCTGTTAATAATTTTTTCTGAAACAATGGGTGCGCGCGTGACTTTTTTTGGACGTGGGTTTCTCTGTGCAAAAAATCTGAAAAATGTGTGTGGTAGTAGTTTTCACTATCTCTTATATAGGTATCCAAATTGTGGTTGTGCCTGTGCTCGAATCCCGGTTGAAATAAGTTGCGACCACTCGCCAAAAACGCACCAAATAACTCACTTCCATAAACTGCCGTGCAAAGAAACTCAGCCCCAGCTAATGGGCCCATGAACAAAGCTGTTAAGGTCCAGTCCGTTTCGTCATTGGCTTGTCAATTCCAGGGAACTGACAAGCATATTTCCAATCTTGACCTTCTACTTCCCGCGACCATACATCCCACCGTGAGAAATATATTTCCCTGGATTTGGTAAAACTCACCGATAGATTCACGAACACTCACAACTCCGTGAAAAATAATTTCCCCTGGATTTTCAGTTTTCTCCCATAAGAACTCGTTCAAAACTATTCCCATGTTTCTCGGCATAACAGAGCCATCTCAACTTTCTGTACAAACTCCATCTCTACCATGGCAGCAACACCATCAACACTGCCGATCACCAGCCTCCGTAAAACAACAGCAGCTTATGTTCCTCAACTTCTCAAAAATGCCATCATGATCATATCGAACATCCTTCCCTGCCATGCTCTGCTAATGACAACAATGTCTCTCGCTGCCCAGTTTTCATCCACAAACTCGAGCTTCTACTCTTCATATATATATGCCATCACTACCTTCAGTTCAATGACAGCAACAAATCAATCGACATGATCATCACTGCCATCGCTCATTCTCCATTAATCGCTGACGGTAACCACATTTCATTCATCGTCCCTGACATGAGAAGCAACCTTCATCATCTCTGTCGTCTCATACCATCATCGTTACTGCCATCCTCTGCTATTTAAGCTTCAACCCATCACTGCCAGTCGAGCCCTCCTTCCATCTCTTCATTCGATCACTGACATCACCAATCCATTCTCCGTAAATGCCAACAACTCCAGCACCTAGCTTCATCTTCTTTTGTCGATAACCTCAACAGCTCAACTGGACGACAGTACACATCCTCCTTCTTCATCAACGATCATGAATCCTTTCACTGACTTTGTGAACAATAGCATCTCAGTCAACTGCCAATGGCAGTGACCTAAAATTTCAGTTTCCTGAACCGGTCACCTGAATGGTAAGGAAGAAGACGATCGTGGTAGCCCCTAATAAATTTGTTGTCTGCCTTTAATTCTCACACTTTCAACTGTCAGTCTTGGGGGACTGACAGTTCATTATTGTTCCTTCGATGCCTTTAGTAATTTGGGGAGGTGCCTTTATAAATTCTGTACTTATCTACTTCTCGGCAACTTCGGCTTGCTTCAAAAGCTTGTAGATTCTTCATACGACGCCGAATTGATTTCATTCTTTCGCCGTTAGCTTCGTCTTTTCGTCTTCTTCAAGATGATAGCAAGAACTCCTAGATATGAACGATATCCCCTTGGTCTTTGGCCCTTCTCCACTTGTAGCTAACTTCTTTTATTGCACAAATATGTGCCAATTCACTTTTTTTTGATGATTCACCTAGCAAAACATAAATAAAACAAAACAAACATAATATACAATAATTTTGCAAGAAACTAAGCAATTACTAGCATGGATTCGACACTAAATATATGCACTTAACAAATTCCCATAAACTTGGTTTTGCTAGTCCTCGAGCAAACTATCTAAAATACACCAACTTATTATCGTCGAAGTCACGGTTGCACTTAGCATGTGCAATCGGCCTTTGAACCCCTAAGTGCCCATAATGGACGAGTTATAGTCTCGTGAGGGTTTACTAGAGATATACCCACAAAACCTACTTTTCCAACTTACTAGTTCTCCCAAATGATAACATCCAATGCGCTAAGAAGACATAGAGATTTTGCACACTAGTCATAAGAAGTTAGACATATATATGAACACAATCTCATCCTTAAAAGTTGAGAGAGAAATAACCATCCCTTATCGAAAGAATCCAGGTTTGAGAGTGATCGAAAGTGTCGACTCTGCCTCATCAGAAAGGGTTTTGTGAAGTTGCTCTCAATAATAAACAACTTTTTTATGGGTCACACATGTGTCCAGGTAGGAATGAAGAGAGAGTCCCGTGACACGTTGAATAGTAGGAAGGGAAAAACCCTCCGAATAGTTCTGAAAACCCACATCTTTTATCATTTACGATCTCTAAGAAAGGAAATCAACCACTTAACGAAGGTGGGAATATGCTTACTTACCTCGTTATCCGTTCGACTTGCAGTTAGCACCACTCTCACAACATCCATAGAAACGTCTTCGATCTTCAATCCTTGTCTTCAGCTTCATCTTCGGTCTTCAACTCTTGATGATAACTCTTGAACTTCGTATAATCTTGACAATGTAACTCTTTTTCTTCAAATCCTTGTTGCTTGAAACTTCATTTAAAATATTTCTTCTTCCATTGGCTTTATTGAAAGAACGAAACTAAAAACAAACCACAATATGATACAACGATTTTTTTTTCCTGAAATGACAAGAGAAAATAAAACAAATACAAATAAAGATAACAAAATAAAATTGCAAGTACAAAGGCCATGGTGTTAGTACTTTACCGCTTGATTCTTCACAACTTGTGTGTCTTGATATCATAAACTTCTTGAACTCTCATCTTGATAATCTTCGCTCTTGTACATAAGTCTTCAACATGTAGAAATTCTGCTCATTGTCTTATTGCTTTACTTGAATCTGAATCTGCTCATATTCTGTACCGTTGCCTGTAAACCTTGAACGTCTTCAACTTTCCTTCGAATTTGTGATGCTCCTCTTGTTGATGATGATGATGTTTCTATGGACCTGTTGGTTTAGGGAGAGATAAAGTGGATGGTTCTAATTGCGAACAAGATTACAAGTGGTATGTAGTTAGCAATTTGATATCACCATTATGATTGATAAAATAGCACTCAAGAGATCAAAGTAGTGCTTCTATTGGTGGGAGGTTGGGTAGCTCTCCATTCTACCCGGAATTAACGTACGGTGACACACTCTAAAAGCACATATTTAGACACGTACAAAGAATTGAATGTCAGTGCCTCACATGATGTAACAATAGGTAGTCTCCACTATAGGGGATCACAACTCTAATACCGAATTCAGTCTGCACCTCACTTTCCACTGACATGGTTAAATCCAACTTTAACTCTCAAACAAGCAAGAAACCCAATCACGTTCTCTGGCGTCTTTAAGTTCAGTCACTCTTGTGAGAATTTCGATGTAATCTTAGCGACATGTATATTATGTGACTCTAAACTAACTACAAGTTGGATTTTTTCATGCAAATATGTGCAAAAAAGTGAAAAATCTATATGCAAAATACTCCCTCACACTTAAACTTCACATTGTCCTCAATGTGTAAAACTGAAAATTCTGAATTCTGACGTAACAACAAATAAAACGCAAAAACTGTGCAAATTGGTAAGGAATTTGGAAAAACTACATTTCAGTAAAGTTGTTCACATACGTCTTTTCTACAGAGTCTCAAACGGGCATAGTGTTTCGATAAATGGTCTGACATTTATAGTCTCTCGGACTGAACTACGTGCAGTCTGAATTTTTCTGACGAAAAGGTATTCGTCATAATTTTCTTCTAAAATAGATTATGGACTCAATGAAATTAAATATGGGGATGCAAATATGATACGAAAATAATAAAAACTGAAAAAAAAAGGGTTTAAGATACAAAACCTATGGGTTGCCTCCCATTTAGCGCTTGGTTTAAAGTCGTCAGCCCGACTTGGCATTCTCCCTACTACTCCTCCAGAGGGAGCAAATATCGAAACTCAAAGAAGTCTACATCCACTTTGTATCGTTGAACCTCCCCAAATACCAATAATCTGAAAATTTGAGGATCCACCCAGAAAATAATCTGCACCGCAAATAATAGCTTCACACCGATGTTAGCACATAATAATAATAGTGATGTTATCGCTCGATAGAAGTTTTCCCCACACTTAGTCTTTTCTACACCTGGAAGTGTATAGAGAACATATAATTTGGGAACTTTTTTGGATGCCTCTTGGTGAACCTGCACAACGTGAGAATCAAATATTTCCAACGGTGGATATTTAGAAGTAAAGTAATCCAATAAAACTTCTGAAGCACATGCGTCCAAGTATAATTGAGGTAAAGGAGAAGAATCAATATGCAAAGGATTAGTCAAACCTCGCAAAAACTCTTGTATTACGGAATCCTCTTCATCCTTAGATAATTCAAGTGAGTTACTTACCTCTCGTATCTCGTGGTCCTCTATCAAACCTTGCAACTAATTTTTATCATTTTCTGCTTCAACCAAAGTGTCAACATCATTATAATCATTGAAAAGCTTAATTGGGTCTTCGAAGAATTCATTAAACTTGGTTTCACTCTCGAGCATCATCTCTTCAACATTCTCATCATCGGAATAGGGCCATTCTCCAAGAAAGTCCTCTTCGGTACAATAGGCGAAGGTTCCTTATAATAACAGATAAGTTATATCCAGTTTCCTCCTTTTGAATAGGCGAAGGTTCCTTATAATGATCCGGAGTTGGAATAACTTCCTCATTGTTGCAAGGGATTTTTAAAGGTTCCTCATCTTCATCATCCTCATAATCTTCAACATCACAACGACGTTGTAATTCCATTCGTATGACTATGTTAATTTCTTCAAGAGTCTCTTTTGATGCTCTGGTTTCTTCTAGCTGATCATATTGCTTAGAAAATTTTCTTCCATCACTCACGATAGAGTCTCCAGACCATTTCTCTTCTTTTGGAATCAGAGAATTAAGAATACGATAAACATGAACAGGTTTAGATTCAATATCATAAGGATTCTCCAACATCTCTTGTTCTCGGAAATGAATACTAACAATTCATAGTGAACACCAACAATGGTACCTGAAATAAAATTTCAAGAAAAGAAAGTTAAAATAAAAAAATAAAAAAAAAATAATCTAAAAATTAATGAATTTATGAAAAAGATTATATTTTTCTTGCAAAAAAAAAAATCTAAAAACTAAAAGAAAAATAAAACTAAAAGAATTATAGGCTAGGTGTCGCTATTCAGAAGGGGGTTGGTGCTCAGCTTGTTGCTAGGCTACCAACTAAAGTTTTGTATGAATCTCTATAGATTACTCCTTATACGAAAAAAGATTACAAACCACTGAATAAAACTATCTAATTTATGTAATTAAAAATTATTGATTCTATGTAGAAAAAAAATAAATAACAACTAAAGCTACTGACTGCTCCCCGGCGGCGGCGCCAAAATTTGATGTGTGTCGTAGGTGCTCGAATTAATTCACTTATATTCTACTTTACTAATGAATAAAATAGCAATAAATAAGATTCGTTCCCACGAAGAGCAAGGAGTTTTAGTTGTCAAAAAGTGTCACAATGGGGGTTTTTGTTTTAGATTTTATCGCTAAATAAATAATAAAGCAATGAAAAGTAATTGAGATTGCAAGCAATTGAGAAATATGATCAGGAATCCTTCTTCGTTACTAAACAGTCATCAAAGTAGCATATTCATCTATTCTTTGTAAATCACAGATTATTACCAAACAAAAGAGTCCTTCTTGACCATATCTGTAAGTGGCTTGCTAATGGTGCCATACGCTTTGATAAATCTTTTATAATAGCCAGTGAGGCCAAGGAAACCTCTGAGTTGTTCTAAATTTGTTGGTTGAGGCCAATCTTGCATTGCAGCTATTTTGTCAGGATCAGCAGCAACTCCTGCAGAAGAAATGAGATGACCCAAGTATGCTAGTTGTGGTTGAGCAAAACAACATTTCTTGAAGTTGGCTGAGAGGTTGTGTTGTCTTAGTAAAGATAGCACTTGAGATAAATGTACCACATGGTCCTCCAAGGATTTGCTGTAGATAAGAATATCATCAAAAAAAACTAGAACAAACTTCCTTAGAAAGGTTTGGAACACCTTGTTCATGAGTGCTTGAAATTTGCTGGTGCATTGGTGAGACCAAATGGCATCACCTTGAACTCAAAATGCCCATGGTGGGTTCTGAATGCAGTTTTGTATATATCTTGTATATGCATTCTAATCTGGTGGTAACCAGATCTAAGATCCAGTTTAGTAAAGATGATAGCCCCATTGAGTTCATCCAAAGAACTCTTCAATGAGTGGAATTAGAAACTTATCTTTAATGGTCATTTCATTAAGTTTCCTATAGTCCACACAGAATCTCCAAGAGCCATCCTTATTTTTGACCAACAGTATTGGAGCAAAGAAAAGGACTGTGACTATCCTGAATAATTCCAGCATCCAACATTTTCTGAACCAACTTCTCCACTACTGCCTTTTGGATGTAAGGGAATCTATAAGGTCTTTGAGAAGTGGGTAAGGAAGATGGTTTTAAAGGGATTTTGTGATCTAAATCTGTTGGTGGAGGGAGAGTAGATGGCTCCTCAAATACATCTTGATAGTCTTGAAGTAAAGAAGTAATCTGTGGTGGTGTAGGGGTAAGTGCAGTGGCTGAAATAGAGAAGAATTGACCAATAAGTGCAGGAGTGTTGTTCTTGATGAATTTGAAAAAAGATTCACCACTGAGAAAACTTCAAGAAGAATTAGGTGAGTGCCCTGTAGTGTAATGAGCTCCCGAGATAATGAAATGAAACTTTGAGCTTAGCCATATTGAACATTACATCTCCCAATTTTGTTAGCCAGTCAACACCTAACACCATATCACATCCACCTAATGGAAGTATTCTCAGATCACCCGAGAACTGATACCCCTGCATAGACCACAGTAAATCCTTACAAACACCTTCATTGATGGTAGTATCACCATTTGCTACTGTCACTAGCATTTTACCAGTTGAAACTAATGGAAGGTGTAGTTTGTTGGCTAAGGATGCATCAACAAAACTATGAGTACTCCATGTATCTATCAATACAAAAATATCTTGCTGATGAATTTTTCCAGGTACTCTGATTCACTAAGCCAGTTAAGGAATTTAAAGATATTTCCATAGTGGTGTCTCCTGAAGTTGTAGGGGAAGTTGCTTCTTCTTCTGAGTCATCAATAGGTGGAGAGGATTTTTCCTCATCAGAGGCAACTAACATGAAGAGTTGTTGAGTTTTACAACGATGACCCGTCTTGTAAAAAACATCACAGTTATAGCATAAGCCTTTTTCACGTCTTGCTTGCATTTGAGCATGTGTAAGCCTTTTTATTGGGGGTAATGATGGTTAAGGTTTGGTTGGGGTAAGAGGGTGTGTAATAATTGGTTTATCAGATAAAAAAGATGGTTTAGGAAAATTGGTGAGTGGTGCTAGTGATGGTTTGTATCTAGATGATGGTGAAAAAGAGGTTGTGGATGGTTGGAAGGGTCGATGAAATGGTTTAGATCTTTTCATCTGAGAATCAACTGAATCTTGTTGTAAACGAGCTAAATAAAAAGCCTCAGAATCCGAATTAGGTTTGAAAATTTGAACAGGGTTACGAATTTCCTCTTTTAATCCACTAATAAAACTCATAGTGAAGTAATCCTCAGATAAACTTGGATTCTTATTTTTCATAATAGCTTTCAAAGACTCATACCTCTCAAAGTATTCTTCTACTGTTGTGGTCTGAGACAATTTATTAAAACTACCAACATAGTTATCATAAGCAACATCTTCAAATCGAAAACAAACATCGGAAGAAAACAAACCCCAATCTATAATAGTTTACCCTCTTGATAATCCAAAAAACAGGCATCAGCCTTATCATCCATATGAATCGAAGCTAAATCTACCCTCTTAGATGGATCAATAGCATTCAAATAAAAGAATCGTTCACATTTACGAAGCCAAGCTCTAACTTCATTAGTTTCAGCAGAAGCACCTGGATCTGGAGGTATCGGGATACGAAGGTGTCTACAAATTATAGTGAACTAAGAACTCAAGGTTTCTTCAATTGAAGTGATCTTGAGCTTGATGTCTGAGACATATTTTTCCAAGACTGATAAACGTTCTCCATCAAGTTTTTGTTTATGAGCAACGTCCTTTTATCGTAAGTGCTTTCTCACCTCCTGTCATGAATCAAACACAGGATCGATTTAAGCCGATACCAAATGTTATGAATCAACCGGAAGAATTTGAAGAACACAAACAATAACCTACTCTTCCAATGGAATGAGCCTGAATTTCATTAATTCTTTCTTCTTTCCAAATACAACCAATCATTCGTGAATAAATACAAGCATTTGACCTCTTCTTTCCTCATTCCTACTACTACTAATGTTAGATTAAATCTTACCAACTAATCGTGTGTCTTACAACAGACTCAAGGTGACCACGGAAAAGAGGACACTTAATCTACCAACCCACCAACGGGTTAACAAGAAAATTGGCCAATGGGTTAATTCGAAAAAAAACCTAAAAGAAAATATCTAACTAAATTAAGATAGCCCATTAGTCATATGCCTAGCTAAAATGGGTATATGACATGGTTACACTAATAAAAGTCATGCCAATACATAAGTCGAGAATTGTGACTAGTTTTACCAAGATACATAACAAGTTATGATCGGTTCTACTAACTCACACATATTGGTAATCCAAAGATATGCAATGAATAACAATACCAATAAGCCTAGTGATTTCCCTTTCGATTCATAAAACAAGTTCATGAATGTACTTCCTTTAAACAAATGTAAACATTGTTTCCTAGGATGAAATCTTCACCTTTACCCATACACATAATCACAATATCATTCATACGATTATGTCGATGTCTTATATAAGAAGTTCAAAAGATAGGCGTTATACTTCGTATTCTAATTCCTTAACACTATGTCTACTAGAGTATAATCATTCACAGATTCGCAGTTATGTTTTCAATATAGTAGAACTTGAAAGATACGTTGGGAATGAAACAGTTCAAGTCAAAATATTACTAACCTCAAGAGGAAGGATAATGTCGTCGATGTAGCTTGTTACTTCTTCACATTCTTCAAGTCTTCGAGTAATACTTGTATGTCTCATTATCCTAATCTTTCTAGCCTAACCTATAAGAAGTTGTCTCTAGTACATAATCAAGTGACTTTTTAATTGAGTTTTGATTCACTAAAATATGACAACCAAACTTGACATACCAACGCTTGGTGGGTTCAACCGAGCTATGCTCTAACACACTTCTCAAGAACAATCTTAAACCGATCAAAAAATAAGAGTTTTAGATATCTATCTTGAGGAATCACAAAGTCTGAGATGAAGATAACTTTGTGATTTCTATCTATCTCTTTCTTTATTAAAAATTGACGAAAACATCGATAATCAATTGATCGCTGTCGTAAGCGTCAAAAATAAATTACACTTTCTTACTACTCAAAATATAAATATAGCAAGGGCAAGAAAGGATCGATTCCACAGAGAGGTCTAGGTTGTCAAATTGTTATAGTTTCCTATATAAAACACCGAGGATTTTCTGATTGTGTAAAGAAAAATAAACAAAAAGCAAATAAAGTACGCACGCAAATCAAGGATGTGAAATTATTGGATAAAGGTTTCATCTTCAATTGTAAACAAGTTTATGAATATATGAATAGAATTCATATTTAATCTCTCTATCATCAAAAGCCATAGAATACCTTATTGCAAGAATACTCCATAAATTTCCAAAGTTCATCAACACACACATTAGAGCTGCGTATGTGAATTATACCTAAAGAATAACCTAACGCCTTGCGCTAATCAAGTTCAATTCCTAGGAGCATTAAGTTTCAGAAATAGGCTAATCAATGCAATTGAAATACATTGCGCAAACAATTCGAACAAAGGTCAATTTCTACATATGACTACAAGGATGTATCATTACGACCTAGAATCATATCATGCTACTCGTATTCAAGGTTATCGCTTGATGAAAAACCCTAAAATAGCTATAGATATGGATGTGAGTTCAATCAATTCTAGACTTAACTAAACAAACATTCAATCATATTGCAATACATCAATCATGCAATTATTATAACCCGTAGAAATCAAACGATAATATTGAGAGAAAACTAATTCATAAAAATCATAACTTGGTTGCAAAATCCAACTACATCTTCAACCAATAATAAAAACTTAGTTACTTGTGTTTTTGGAAATCATCATAGAAAGCAAAGAAGAAAACTATCATGTGAAAACCCTAGACAACAAGTAGAAGTCTCCTTCTTGGAGATATTAGGTTTTGAGAAAGGTCTTCTCTTTTATAGCTCCACTCCTTCCAAAATTAGGTTTTGTCTTCAAAGTCCATTAGTTGGAAATTCACCCGGCCCACAAGTGAGAGAAACGCGTGTAGAAAATACGCCCAAAAACGGTCATGGAAGTGGGATTGTGGCGGGAATCGGCGGAAAAGTTCCTGAAAACGGCTCTCGGTGACCGGCAAAGTCCGCCTGACCCACCGGTCAACGAGTCGTTCGGCGGGTCAACTCAGTCCAGATCGGCGGGTTAACTCGGTCAAGTACCGAGTCAGGGAGAGAGTCAGATCATTGAGTCAGAACCAAGTCAGACTCAGCTGAATTAGTTCAGGTTCTAACTAGCCTAGGCCTAAGCCATGTTGCCCAGGCCAAAACTTGTAGCACAATCATTGTGCTTCTGTCCATTGCATTGCCACTACCAACCAGCTAAGCCATTTTTCACTCTCTTCCATTCAATCAAGCAGCACCAGCACAGCCACAACCCAATTGCAACCTGCCATCACTTGTACTTATAACAGCTCCATCCTATAACAGCTCAACAGCCTCAGCTTCACATCCCTTTACAGTTCTTAACCTGCAGTCATTGGCAGCCATATCTGCTGCTCCTTGCCAAGCCATTCATCCACGCCACTCTTGAGTTTCACCTTGCTTCCATCAGCTGCAATGCACCTGCACAGACCCATTCAACACAGTCTCTATTCAAGCAACATCTCATTGAGCTCAATACAACCAAACTCCATCATTGAAACCCATCCATTCTATGCACCACTAAAACTCCTTGCAGCTCAGCTTGCCAATCTTGCAAATGACTACCCCCTGCCAATCAACACCAGCAATACATACTCACTTGTGCCAGGCCTGTAATTTCAGTGCCACCGGCTGCAACTCATGCTCAAATTCTCAATTTAGAAGCTCCTTCATAACCCCAGTCTTCAGCTGTAACTCCACCACACAAGTTCATACCACCTCCAAACACCTGAGTCTCACCACTGAACAACATCAAATGCCTGGCAATCTCCAGCACAGAATCAATAGCCAGCTCCAGCTCTTCTCGGCACCTATTAAATCCCAGTTGCCATAATCTCAACTCACAGCTCCAGACCACCTTCAATCCATCTCACATTAGCTGTAGCTCAACTGTTGGTACCTGCAATGTCAACTGAGGCCCCATAACTTGCCTCACTTTCTTCATGCCAATCAATTTCAGCTCCTCTCTTCATTCTCAACACCAGCTCCATTACAGACCACCTCCAGCTGCACATTACAACCACAGTTTCATCACCTGCAATACCCAGCTCAAGCCTCCAGTCTGCCAGACTCAGCTCAGCACAAACATCAACCACAGTTCAACACAACATTGCACCAGTTTCACTACCACATACACACCACTGCCAGAGTCACACTCCACCTGCAATAATTCCTACCACCTGCACCTTCAGCTCACTTCTGGGCTGCAAAACCACCTGACCTTCACAGCCACACCAGAATACCACCTGCTCTTCTAGTTCACAGCCATTACTCAATTTCCAGACCTGCAACTCATATTTCAACAATTTGCCAGGCCAGGCCAGACCAACCTCATTCACAATCCCAAGCCATCCAACAGCTACATTCTCAAGCCATCATTCCTTGCTCTCCAGATACAACCCATGCCTGCCATCTCATCAGCACTAAAATGCAGCTGCAACACAGCACTAGCACCAGAACTGCCATAGCTCATCTAAGTAATAAGCTCAGACCACCACCAGACTCCATTCCAGCTCACAATCTCACCAGCTCAAGGGCAAAAGAAACCACCAAAACTCCCAGCTGCAATTCAACTCAACCTGATTTCATCCACAAACCCATCCATCCTCCATGTTCTAACCTGTGAGTCAAGAACCAAACCCATTCTATCATCAGAGAGAATTGAGCAAACACCATTTCCATCGAACTCTTCACCATTAATTTCTGCACCAAAAGCCCTAATTCCTTCTCAATTCAAAACCCCTTCACTCCTAACTTCAATCACCTCGAATCTTCAAATCACAGAAACCCTAGTTTCTATTTTTCTCAATCAACAACAAATCATCCTATCGATCTGAATCTGAGCAACATCTACATCGACTTCTTTCACTGATTCTCCGACCTAGTAAGCATCCGTCTCCCTCTGAATCTCTCGCTCTCGATTTCATGATCACAGCACCTCTAATTCTAGCCGCCTCTCAGGTGCCTCCATTTTCTCTCGATTTCAGGTCGAATAATGAGAAATGATTTCTCACTGAAATTTTGGTTTTGTTGTAAGAGATACAAGAGATATACCCACTCAGGTGAAGTGGATAAGGGGTATCAAGATAACTTAAGACACCCCAAGAATAGGATAAGGGCCAACCAAATGGCAGCCCCTATGTCGATTCTCATGTCACTCGCCTGCGCTTTGATCTTTCCATTCCTTTTCGCTTTAAATGGGTGATTTCTTCTCCTTTTGTTCTCGGTGACTCCATTGCACCTATAAAACTCAAAAGCACGCGTAAAGTACATAATTCACAAGAAAAATAGCAAAGAAAGCATAAACTCTATATAGTAAATACGGTGTATTCTACACCTATCAGATTCCCCCACACTTAGACTTTGCTAGTCCTCGAGCAAATCAAACAAAACAATAAAATACAACAACTCCGTGTCGTCGAGGCTACGGTCACTTTTAGCATAAATAACAAGCCTTTAAACCCCTAGGTGTCCCTAGTGGATGAGTTTTAGTCTCGTGAAGGTTTACAAGAGGTATACCTACAAAACCTATATTTCAAACTCCGTCTATTCGTGACAAATCAATGAACGAATCCAAAATGACTACGGGGAGGAGGTACCTTGCAAATTCAATTCATATATTAGTAAATAACTCTAATTAGATAGTCGAACAAGCCACAATACTCGGAAACTAACAAACCACAATCACAATGAAAAGATTAAGAAGATGGATAAAGATGTAGATGTTGGCGAATATTCACAAGTGATCGATGTTTCCCATATCCGTCCAAGGTCACTACTAAGATGAACCTAATCCTATTGGATTGAGTTGTTGGTGCTGAATGCTACATCAAATCAATTGGCATATACAAGGGAACCAAGAGTGACTTTATTCAACACAATAATAATTTCTTCTTTTTTTTTTTTTATATGATTGGATCAAACTGGATCCAATTTCTTTTTTTTTTTTTTTTAAAGACGGCATGATTAGATCTTTTAGATCCAAGCGCATGCTTCTTGTCAGCAAGTACATGATAGTTGCCTTGGATCCTGCATTCCATGCTTGTTTAGGCGACGGAGACAGGGACTACGTTTCACACATACTGCTATTCCCAAGTGTCATTCTTTATTCCGTTTTGGTCTAATTGGTTTTTTTTTTTTTTTTTTTTTTTTTTTCATATATATTTTTTCATCATTTTTTTTTTCTTTTTCTAGTAACTCAATCACTCTATTTCATCCTAGCAGTAATAACACGTCGATGTTTAGTGACCCACCAAAGCACTTAGAGAACAATAGATAAATATGGAAAAATAAAAATAGAATGTGATATGGCGATATTCCGAGATATGGTAACAACTATCATGTTAATTTGTGATTTCTGAGCTATATTCGTCCCCTTTTAATTAATCGGTTCCTCAACTCCTGCACTCAAAATGGTTCCATCCACTAATGGTGTCATCCTAAAGGCACAAGTTTCTAGATTTCGGAGTTCAAAAAGCATAATTTTTTTCTTGGTTTTCTATTTTTCTGATTTTTTTTTAAAGGCATAAAACAAACTAAAACATATAAATGCTCCCCCACACTTAAACTTTACATTGTCCTCAATGTAAAATTGAATCGTCCAAAGAAGGTTCAAGGTGGGAAATTCCGCAAATGATATGCAAAAACAAGAAAATAAAGATAAAAGCAAATGCATAAAAATAAAAAAAATAAGGATAAAGATACAAAACCGGTGGGTTGCCTCCAACTAAGCGCTTGTTTTAAAGTCGACGGCCCGACTTAGCTTCTTGTAAGATTCATTCCCCATATACTAACAATCGGAAAAGTTGGGGATCCTTCCATAGAACCTGTTTTGCAAACACTAGCTTCAATGATGATAGGTGTAGAATACACCGTATTTAATATCTAGTATTTATGCTTTCTTTGCGAGTTTTCTTGTAAATTATGTATCTTATGTGTGCTTTTGAGTTTATTAGGTGCAATGGAGTCATTTGGAGCAAAAAGACCAAGTAGAGCTCGTTCGAACCTAGGAGTTCTTGCTATCATCTTGAAGAGGACGAAAATGCGAAGCCAACGGCGAAAGAATGAGCTCATTCCGACATCGTATGAAGAAGATATAGGCGAAATAACAAATTAGGCTTGTCAGTTCCCCAGAACCGACAGCTTACCAAGAATGAAGAAGGAATTGTTAAGGGCACCCACTTATTATCTCTGGGCACTTCTTCTTCATTATTTGTAAAATAGAACCATGCAAGTTCAGGGAGATGGAATGAGGCAGCGATTAAGAGGAGGTTGCCGTGGCTGTTGGTTGATCGCTGCAGATGGTGATAAACATGGAGATGGTTGCGGTCGAGCTTGGCTGAGGCATGAAATGGCACATGCAATGAGATGGAAGTGTTGCTCGAGTTTCCTGGGAAGGTAGCATTGGCTGGTATTTTGAAACGAGTAGAGAATTCAGGGAAGAGTCTTTGGCAGTGATGAGATTTCGCAAAACAGATGACGTCGATAGTAGTTGCTAGGGTCGATGCCACTAGCGATAGTGACTGGCTAAGAGCTCACGGTGTTGATGGAGCAGCGAGAGGGAAGAGTTCGAGTTTAAGGGACTGCTGCCATTAAGGGCAGCGATAGTGATGATCAAGATGGCGATGGTTCGGAGTGATTCTCGAACACGAATGGATCAATGGGCTGTTGTAGCAGTTAGATGAGATGGGTCGTGTTTGGAATGGAGTTTTAAACATCAGTGGTATATTTGCAGCCATTATCGGCCATCGATGGAGAGGGTCTGCTGGCAGAGATGATGGCAATAAGGATTAGTGAGAGCTGATCAGGCTATTGAAGAACAGTGAATACATCATGCATATGGGTCTAGGAAATAGACAGGTTTGATGGCATATGGGTAAGCGATGATGCTCACAATGACCAGAGATTAATGGAGAAAATGGTGTTCACGCGTGAAGCTCGAGCTGGTGGATGCTGCTCACGGTGACCGTTCATGGTAATGACGAGCTCGACATGAGGTGACTGGTGGTGGATTGATGGAGCTGATTTCAGCTGTGGTTTGATGGCAGTGAGCACGGAGAAGGTTGACTCGAACTTTGCTGTGATGATAATGAAGATTAGACGACGATTGAGGAACCTGTAGTTGATGGTGGTTATGGCAGTCGAGTTGACGATGAGAGTAATAACAGAGAAGTGAAGATGATGATCGATGCCGTAGAGATGGACGGAGCTTGAGCTTTGCTGTAGATAACGAAGATGGTTAATGGTTGGTGGTTGTCCGACGTTTTTGAGATTTCACGGTTGGATATGGGACCGAGTTTGAGAGAAGTCGGGGAGTTGGTAATCGGGTTCGAGAATCTTTGGCGTGGACGAGAGGGAAAGATGGAATTGAATAGTGGGCTGGGTTTCCATAGCTGCTGCACGAGCTCAATGGGCAGTGCATAAGCGTTTTCTTAATTTGCATGGCCAAGACATGGACGTGAACGATATTTAGAAGTTTCGGCAGGATTTCGAACGGGGCTCGACGCACGGGACACAATTCTTAAGGAGGTGCAATTTCCTATTTTTACTGGGTTTCCTAGTTTCTTCAAGAGGAGGTTACAAAACTCCATATATAGAGAAGCCTAGGCACAAATAGAAGATATCTTTGATCTACCACGTTTTATTATCTTTTCTCTACTTTATTCTAGGGTTTTAGAACCATGAAGTCTCTTCTCTTTCTTCTTGTGATGAACTCCATGAATATGAGTACCTAAGTTTATTATTGGTTATGGAATAGTTGGATTTCACATAATATGATTCTTTGATTCAATATATTAGTTTTGTCTCATAATTATCGTGTGCAATTCTCTGAAAATATTGTTTTATGATTGATTGATTGTTTTGTCAAGTTGCAAATTGGTAGAACTTCTAATCACATCTATTGCTAGTTTAGGGTTTATTATACGCAAAAGTGATATTCCTTGGATACAAGTAGCATAATATGATTATAGTTTGTAGTGATATATTCTTATGATCATATGTGAATCGTAACCTTTGTTAAATCGGATTAGTGCGCTTTCCACGTTCGATTGCTTTGATTGGCCTCGATTTCATAGAACTTATTTGGGTGCTTATTTCTATGGAAGGAGCATATTGGAGCAATCAATACGGCTTTCAACCTCAACAATATAACAATTATCACCCTTATGGGGAGTATAATCAAAACCAATCATTTGGCTATGATCAATACTCCACGTACCCTATGAGTTATTCTCATACATATCAACCTTCTTATGGTGGTTATGTAAGTGAGCAACCACAAGGAGGGGAGAATAGTTGTTTTCCTTATAATTTTTCCTCTAGTTTGGTAGATGAAATGCAACAATTTATGGACAGCATGGAGTCAATTTGTGGACAACCAAGCATGGAACAACTTTCATCGACCGAATGTGCTAATAGTATGTTTAGCCCAATTTGTGATCGTAGTTATGATCATTCACCCATTCAAAGGGAATATAATGGGCCTAACAATACTGAGGTAAGTGATTCTACTTTGTCTATGTCGAATGAGTTTTACCAACAAATGGAACACTATATTTAATTTGGATGGAACACTCCAAGAGCTTCAAAAAGGTGTTTCCACTTTAAGACAAGGCATTGATGAGTACAAGGAGGAAATGAATAATTATGTTGAAAAGGCGAACCTTCGGGGACTTTTGTTGATATTTGTGTAGTTAACTCAACTCTTGATCGTAATAATGATCATTCACCTATTCAAAAGGATGAGTTCGAGATTAGCAACACTAAATTCAGCGAGGACCAATGTTATGATGACTATGATAGTGATGATGATTATTATGAAAATACATCGTTTGAACCAACTCATGGTGACATCCTTTAGAGGAGTGTACAATGGAGTCTTTTTGGGATCAAGATGAAGATGAAGAGGAATATGATGACACTTGTGTAGATTACTCAAGCATTGATCTTACTAATGATCACGAGCCTATTCAAAGGGTGGAGCTTGAGGATGATGCATTTACGAGTGTTCTAAAAAAGTTTCTTATGATAAAATTTGGATCCGCAAAAGAGTATGTGCCTTACAACAAAAAGGAGGAATATGTTGAGAATGAAACCGTTATGACCAATATTGTGGAAGACCCAATTGAGCTTGCAAATGATTGTAATGATGATGTTTATGTTGAGACTTTGGTTACGGCAGAAACGGATGAAGAATGGTTGCAAGGTTTGATAGAGGACCATGATATAAAAGAGGTGAATAATTCACTTGAGTTTTTCAAGGATGAAGAGGATTAGTGATACAAGAGATTGTGAAAGGTTTATCTAACCCTTTGCCTATTATTTCTTCTCCTTTACCTCTTATTGGTTTGAATGTATGTGTTCTTGAGAACTTTATTGAATGATTTTGTTTCTCGTTTTCCGCCATTAGAGATACTTGATTCTCATACTATGCAGGTTTTGGACCAAGAAACCGTGGAGATACCCGACTTCTATATTCTTTATACGCTTCCAAGTGTGGACAAGAATAAGTGTGGGGGAAGCTTTTATCGGTTCATAGCTTCACTTTTGCTTTATGTTACTAATATTTGTGTGAAGCTAGTGTTTGCAAAACAGGTTCTATGGACGGATCCCCAACTTTTCAGATTGTTGGTATATGGGGAATGAATCTTGCGAGGATATAGTCGGGCTGACGACTATAAAACAAGCGCTAAGTGGGAGGCAACCCACCGGTTTTGTATCTTTATCCTTTTGCTTTTTATTTTTGTTTAGTTTATTTATTTTTTACTGTTTTCATATCATATTTGCATCCCTATGTTTAATTTCATTGAGTCCGTAATCTATCTTAGAAGAGAATTATGCCGAATACCTTTTCGTCAGAAAATTTCAGACTGCGCGTAGTTCATTCCAGAGACCATAACTGTCAGACCGTTTATCGAAACACCGTGAAATTTTGACACTGTGTAGAAAACACGTAGGTGAACAACTTTTGTGAAATGGAGTTTTTCCAAATTCCTTACCAATTTGCACAGTTTTTGCGTTTTATCTGCTGTTACGTCAGAATTCAGAACTTTCGGTTTTACACATTGAGGACAATGTGAAGTTTAAGTGTGGGGAGCATTTATATGTTTGTATAGTTTGTTTTTGACACCATTAGTGGATGGAACCATTTTGAATGCAGGAGTTGAGGAACCAATTAACTAAAAGGGAAGAATATAGCTCCAGAAATCACAAATTAACATGATAGTTGTTACCATATCTCGGAATATCACCATATCACATTCTATTTTTATTTTTCCATATTTATCTATTGTTCTCTAAGTGCTTTGGTGGGTCACTAAACATCGACGTGTTATTACTGCTAGGATGAAATAGAGTGGTTGAGTTACATAAAAAAAAAAAAAAAAAATTGAAAAAAATTGAAAAAAAAAGAAAAGAAAAAAAAAAGGACCGATCAATTAGACCAAAACGGAATAAAAAGACACTTGGGAATAGCAGTATGTGTGAAACGTAGTCCCTGTCTCCGTCGCCTAAACAAGCGTGGAATGCACGGGATCCAAGGCAACTATCATGTACTTGCTGACAAGAAGCATGCGCTTGGATCCAAAAGATCTAATCATGCCGTCCAAAAAAAAAAAAAAAAAAAAAAAAAAAAAAGAGAAATTGGATCCAGTTTGATCCAATCTTATATAAAAGAAAAAAAATTATTATTGTGTTGAATAAAGTCACTTTTGGTTCCCTTGTATATGCCAATTGATTTGATGTAGCATTCAACACTCAAAGAGCTCAATCCAATAGGATTAGGTTCATCTTAGCGTGACCTTGGGACAGATATGGGAAACATCGAACACTTGTGAATATTCGCCAACATCTACATCTATATCCATCTTCTTAATCTTTTCATTGTGATTGTGGTTTGTTAGTTTCCGGAGTATTGTGGCTTGTTCGACTATCTAATTAGAGTTTATTTACTAATATATGAATTGAATTTGCAAGGTACCTCCTCCGTAGTCATTTTGGATTCGTTCATTGATTTGTCATGAATAGATTTGGATTTTGAAATATAGGTTTTGTAGGTATATCTCTAGTAAACCTTCACGAGACTATAACTCGTCCACTAGGGACACCTAGTGGTTCAAAGGCTTGCTATTTAGGCTAAAAGTGACCGTAGCCTCGACGACACGGAGTTGTATGTATCTTTTTGAATTGTTTTGTTTGATTTGCTCGAGGACTAGCAAAGTCTAAGTGTGGGGGAATTTGATAGGTGTAGAATACACCGTATTTAATATCTAGTATTTATGCTTTCTTTGCGAGTTTTCTTGTAAATTATGTATCTTATGTGTGCTTTTGAGTTTATTAGGTGCAATGGAGTCATTTGGAGCAAAAAGACCAAGTAGAGCTCGTTCGAACCTAGGAGTTCTTGCTATCATCTTGAAGAGGACGAAAATGCGAAGCCAACGGCGAAAGAATGAGCTCATTCCGACATCGTATGAAGAAGATATAGGCGAAATAACAAATTAGGCTTGTCACTCCTGGTTCCCGTAACCGACAACTGACTTACCAAGAATGAAGAAGGAATTGTTAAGGGCACCCACTTATTATCTCTGGGCACTTCTTCTTCATTATTTGTAAAATAGAACCATGCAAGTTCAGGGAGATGGAATGAGGCAGCCCGATTAAGAGGAGGTTGCCGTGGTGTTGGTTGATTGATCGGCAGATGGTGATAAACATGGAGATGGTTGCGGTCGAGCTTGGGTGAGGCATGAAATGGCACATGCAATGAGATGGAAGTGTTGCTCGAGTTTCCTGGGAAGGTAGCATTACCGGGTATTTTGAAACGAGTAGAGTCTTCGGGGAAGAGTCTTCTTGCAGTGATGAGATTTGCAAAACAGAGATGACGTAGATAGTAGTTGCTAGGGTCGATGCCACTAGCGATAGTGACTGGCTAAGAGCTCACGGTGTTGATGGAGCAGCGAGAGGGAAGAGTTCGAGTTTAAAGGACCGCACGCCATTAAGGGCAGCGATAGTGATGATCAAGATGGCGATGGTTCTGAGTGATTCTCGAACACGAATGGATCAATGGGCTGTTGTAGCAGTTAGATGAGATGGGTCGTGTTTGGAATGGAGTTTTAAACATCGGTGGTATATTTGCAACCATTATCGGCCATCGATGGAGAGGGTCCACGCGAGAGATGATGGCAATAAGGATTAGTGAGAGCTGATCGGGCTATTGAAGAACAGGGAATACATCATGCATATGGGTCAGGGAAATAGAGCAGGTTTGATGGCATATGGGCAAGCGATGATGCTCACAATGACCTGAGATTAATGGAGAAAATGGTGTTGGCTGTGAAGCTCGAGCTGGTGGATGCTGCTCACGGTGACCGTTCATGGTAATGACGAGCTCGACATGAGGTGACTGGTGGTGGATTGATGGAGCTGATTTCAGTTTGTGGTTTGATAAGCGGTGAGAACGGAGAAGGTTGACTCGAACTTTCTTTGTGATGATAATGAAGATTAGACGACGATTGAGGAACCCGTAGTTGATGGTGGTTATGGCGGTCGAGTTGACGATGAGAGTAATAATGAGAGAAGTGAAGATGATGATCGATGCCGTAGAGATGGACGGAGCTTGAGCTTTCTTTGTAGATAACGAAGATGGTTAATGGTTGGTGGTTGTCGACGTTTTGAGATTTCACGGTTGGATATGGGACCGAGTTTGAGAGAAGTCGGGGAGTTGGTAATCGGGTTCGAGATCTTGGCGGGGACGAGAGGAAAGATGGAATTGAATAGTGGGCTGGGTTTCCATAGCTGCTGCACGAGCTCAACAAAGTGCATAAGCGTTTTCTTAATTTGCATGGCCAAGACATGGACGTGAACGATATTTAGAAGTTTTTACAGATTTCGAACGGGGCTCGACGCACGGACACAATTCTTAAGGAGGTGCAATTTCCTATTTTTACTGGGTTTCCTAGTTTCTTCAAGAGGAGGTTACAAAACTCCATATATAGAGAAGCCTAGGCACAAATAGAAGATATCTTTGATCTACCACGTTTTATTATCTCTCTTCTACTTTTATTCTAGGGTTTAGAACCATGAAGTCTTTTCTCTTTCTTCTTGTGATGAACTCCATGAATATAAGTAACTAAGTTTTTATTATTGGTTAAAGACGTAGTTGGATTTTGCAACCAAGTTATGATTTTTATGAATTAGTTTTCTCTCAATATTATCGTTTGATTTCTACGGGTTATAATAATTGCATGATTGATGGATTGCAATATGATTGAATGTTTGTTTAGTCGAGTCTAGAATTGATTGAACTCACATCCATATCTATAGCTATTTTAGGGTTTTCATCGAGCGATAACCTTGAATTTAGTAGCATGATATGACTAGGGTTTGTAGTGATACATCCTCATAGTCATATGTAGAAATTGACCTTTGTTCGAATTGTTTCATAGCAATGTATTACAATTGCATTGATTAGCTATTTCGAAACTTAATGCTCCCGGGAATTGAACTTGATTAGATAAAAGGCGTTAGGTTATTCTTTAGGTAGATTTCACATACGCAGCCTAATGTGTGTTGATAACTTTGGAAATTTACGGAGTATTCTTGCAATAAGGTATTCCATGGCTTTTGATGATAGCGAGATTAAATACGAATTCTATTCATATATTCATAAACTTGTTTACAATTGAAGATGAAACCTTTACCCAATATTTTCACATCCTTGATTTGCGTGTTTACTTTTATTTGTTTTGCTTTTTGTTTATTTTTATTTACACAATCAGAAATTCTTAGGGTGTTTTATATAGGAAAACATAACAATTTGACAACCTAGACCTCTCTGTGGGATCGATCCTTTCTTGCCCTTGCTATATTTATATTTTGAGTAGTAAGAAAGTGTAATTATATTTGTGTCGCTTACGACAGCGGTCATTCACACAAATATTAGTAATATAAAGCAAAAGTGAAGCTATGAACCGATAAAAGCGTCCCCCACACTTATTCTTGTCCACACTTGGAAGTGTATAAAGAATATAGAAGTCGGGAACTTCCACGGTTTCTTGTTCCAAAACCTGCATAGTATGAGAATCAAGTATCTCTAATGGCGGAAAACGAGAAACAAAGTCATTCAACAATATTCTCGAAGCACATACATTCAAACCAATAAGAGGTAAAGGAGAAGAAATAATAGGCAAAGGGTTAGATAAACCTTGCACAATCTCTTGTATTACGGAATCCTCTTCATCCTTGAAAAACTCAAGTGAATTATTCACCTCTTTTATATCATGGTCCTCTATCAAACCTTGCAACCATTCTTCGTCCGTTTCTGCCTTAACCAAAGTGCCGACATAAACATCATCATTACAATCCTTTGCAAGCTCAATTGGGTCTTCCACAATATTGGTCAAAACGGTCTCATTCTCAACATATTCCTCTTTGTTGTAAGGCACATAATCTTTTGCGGATCCAAATTTTATCATAAGAAACTTTTCTAGAACACTTGAAAATGCATCATCCTCAAGCTCCACCCTTTGAATAGGCTCTTGATCATTATTAAGATCAATGCTTGAGTAATCTACACAAGTGTCGACATGTTCCTCTTCGTCTTCATCTTGATCCCAAAAAGACTCCATTGTACACTCCTCGGGGTTGTCACCATAAATTGGTTTAGGCGATGTATTTTCATAATAATCATCACTATCATAGTCAACATAATCTTGTTCCTCGCTGAATTTAGTGTTGCTAATCTCTAACTCATCCTTTTGAATAGGTGAATGATCATTATTACGATCAAGAGTTGAGTTAACTACACAAATATCAACAAAAGTCCCCAAAGGTTCGCCTTTTTCAACATAATTATTCATTTCCTCCTTGTATTCTTCAATGCCTTGTCTTAAAGTGGAAACACCTTTTTGAAGCTCTTGGAGTGTTCCATCCAAATTCTGAATATAGTGTTCCATTTGTTTGTAAAGCTCATTCGACAAAGAAAAAGTAGAATTACTTACTTCATTATTGTTAAGCCAATTATATTCCCTTTGAATGGGTGGATGATCATAACTACGATCATAAATTGGGCCAAACATACTATGAGCACATTCGGTCGATGAAATTGGTTCCACGCTTGGTTGTCCATAAATTGACTCCATGCTGGCCATAAATTGTTGCATTTCATCTACCAAACTAGAGGAAAAATTAATAGGAGTACAACTAGTCTCCCCTCCTTGTGGTTGCTCACTTACATACCCACCGTAAGAAGGTTGGAATGTATGAGAACAACTAAAAGGGTACGTGGAATATTTACCATAACCAAAGGATTGGTTTTGATTGTATTCCCCATAAGGGTGATAGTTTTCATGTTGTTGATGTTGAAAGCCGTATTGATTGCTCCAATATGCTCCGTCCATAGAAATTGTTACCTGAAACGAGATTCTCAAAACTCGGTTAAAAACCAAAGAATAAGAAAAAAGACTAAAAACAAAAATAAGAAACCAAAAACAATTAACAACCGCTGCCTCCCCGGCAGCGGCGCCAAAATTTGATCGCTGTCGTAAGCGTCAAAAATAAATTACACTTTCTTACTACTCAAAATATAAATATAGCAAGGGCAAGAAAGGATCGATCCCACAGAGAGGTCTAGGTTGTCAAATTGTTATAGTTTCCTATATAAAACACCGAGGATTTTCTGATTGTGTAAAGAAAAATAAACAAAAAGCAAATAAAGTACGCACGCAAATCAAGGATGTGAAATTATTGGATAAAGGTTTCATCTTCAATTGTAAACAAGTTTATGAATATATGAATAGAATTCATATTTAATCTCTCTATCATCAAAAGCCATAGAATACCTTATTGCAAGAATACTCCATAAATTTCCAAAGTTCATCAACACACACATTAGAGCTGCGTATGTGAATTATACCTAAAGAATAACCTAACGCCTTGCGCTAATCAAGTTCAATTCCTAGGAGCATTAAGTTTCAGAAATAGGCTAATCAATGCAATTGAAATACATTGCGCAAACAATTCGAACAAAGGTCAATTTCTACATATGACTACACAAGGATGTATCATTACGACCTAGAATCATATCATGCTACTCGTATTCAAGGTTATCGCTTGATGAAAAACCCTAAAATAGCTATAGATATGGATGTGAGTTCAATCAATTCTAGACTTAACTAAACAAACATTCAATCATATTGCAATACATCAATCATGCAATTATTATAACCCGTAGAAATCAAACGATAATATTGAGAGAAAACTAATTCATAAAAATCATAACTTGGTTGCAAAATCCAACTACATCTTCAACCAATAATAAAAACTTAGTTACTTGTGTTTTTGGAAATCATCATAGAAAGCAAAGAAGAAAACTATCATGTGAAAACCCTAGACAACAAGTAGAAGTCTCCCTCTTGGAGATATTAGGTTTTGAGAAAGGTCTTCTCTTTTATAGCTCCACTCCTTCCAAAATTAGGTTTTGTCTTCAAAGTCCATTAGTTGGAAATTCACCCGGCCCACAAGTGAGAGAAACGCGTGTAGAAAATACGCCCCAAAAACGGTCGCCGGAAGTCTGGGATTGTGGCCGGGAATCGGCGGAAAAGTTCCGGAAAACGGCTCCGGTGACCGGCAAAGTCCGCCCGGCCACCGGTCAACGAGTCGGGTTCGGCGGGTCAACTCAGTCCCAGATCGGCGGGTTAACTCGGTCAAGTACCGAGTCGGGAGAGAGTCGAGATCATTGAGTCGGAACCAAGTCGACTCATTTGAATTAGTTCAAGTTCTAACTAGCCTAGGCCTAAGCCATGTTGCCCAGGCCACAGAAAGCACAATCATTGTGCTTCTGTCCATTGCATTGCCACTACCAACCAGCTAAGCCATTTTTCACTCTCTTCCATTCAATCAAGCAGCACCAGCACATCCACAGCCCAATTGCAACCTGCCATCACTTGTACTTATAATGACTCCATCCTATAACAACTCAACAGCCTCAGCTTCACATCCCTTTACAGTTCTTAACCTGCAGTCATTGGCAGCCATATCTGCTGCTCCTTGCCAAGCCATTCATCCACGCCACTCTTGAGTTTCACCTTGCTTCCATCAGCTGCAATGCACCTGCACAGACCCATTCAACACAGTCTCTATTCAAGCAACATCTCATTGAGCTCAATACAGCCAAACTCCATCATTGAAACCCATCCATTCTATGCACCACTAAAACTCCTTGCAGCTCAGCTTGCCAATCTTGCAAATGACTACCCCCTGCCAATCAACACCAGCAATACATACTCACTTGTGCCAGGCCTGTAATTTCAGTGCCACCGGCTGCAACTCATGCTCAAATTCTCAATTTAGAAGCTCCTTCATAACCCTGGTCTTCAGCTGTAACTCCACCACACAAGTTCATACCACCTCCAAACACCTGAGTCTCACCACTGAACAACATCAAATGCCTGGCAATCTCCAGCACAGAATCAATAGCCAGCTCCAGCTCTTCTCGGCACCTATTAAATCCCAGTTGCCATAATCTCAACTCACAGCTCCAGACCACCTTCAATCCATCTCACATTAGCTGTAGATCAACCGTTGGTACTGCAATGTCAAGCGAGGCCCCATAACTTGCCTCACTTTCTTCATGCCAATCAATTTCAGCTCCTCTCTTCATTCTCAACACCGGCTCCATTACGAGACCACCTCCAGTGCACATTACAACCACAGTTTCATCACCTGCAATACCCAGCTCAAGCCTCCAGTCTGCCAGACTCAGCTCAGCACAAACATCAACCACAGTTCAACACAGCATTGCACCAGTTTCACTACCACATACACACCACTGCCAGAGTCACACTCCACCTGCAATAATTCCTACCACCCGCACCTTGACTCACTGGCCGCAAAACCACCGACCTTCACGGCCACACGAGAATACCACCGCTCTTCTAGTTCACAGCCATTACTCAATTTCCGGACCCGCAACTCATATTTCAACAATTTGCCCAGGCCAGGCCAGACCAACCTCATTCACAATCCCAAGCCATCCAACAACTACATTCTCAAGCCATCATTCCTTGCTCTCCAGATACAACCCATGCCTGCAATCTCATCAGCACTAAAATGCAGCTGCAACACAGCACTAGCACCAGAACTGCCATAGCTCATCTAAGTAATAAGCTCAGACCACCACCAGACTCCATTCCAGCTCACAATCTCACCAGCTCAAGGGCAAAAGAAACCACCAAAACTCCCAGCTGCAATTCAACTCAACCTGATTTCATCCACAAACCCATCCATCCTCCATGTTCTAACCTGTGAGTCAAGAACCAAACCCATTCTATCATCAGAGAGAATTGAGCAAACACCATTTCCATCGAACTCTTCACCATTAATTTCTGCACCAAAAGCCCTAATTCCTTCTCAATTCAAAACCCCTTCACTCCTAACTTCAATCACCTCGAATCTTCAAATCACAGAAACCCTAGTTTCTATTTTTCTCAATCAACAACAAATCATCCTATCGATCTGAATCTGAGCAACATCTACATCGACTTCTTTCACCGATTCTCCGACCTAGTAAGCATCCGTCTCCCTCTGAATCTCTCGCTCTCGATTTCATGATCACAGCACCTCTAATTCTAGCCGCCTCTCAGGTGCCTCCATTTTCTCTCGATTTCAGGTCGAATAATGAGAAATGATTTCTCACTGAAATTTTGGTTTTGTTGTAAGAGATACAAGAGATATACCCACTCAGGTGAAGTGGATAAGGGGTATCAAGATAACTTAAGACACCCCAAGAATAGGATAAGGGCCAACCAAATGGCAGCCCCTATGTCGATTCTCATGTCACTCGCCTGCGCTTTGATCTTTCCATTCCTTTTCGCTTTAAATGGGTGATTTCTTCTCCTTTTGTTCTCGGTGACTCCATTGCACCTATAAAACTCAAAAGCACGCGTAAAGTACATAATTCACAAGAAAAATAGCAGAGAAAGCATAAACTCTATATAGTAAATACGGTGTATTCTACACCTATCGATTCCCCACACTTAGACTTTGCTAGTCCTCGAGCAAATCAAACAAAACAATAAAATACAACAACTCCGTGTCGTCGAGGCTACGGTCACTTTTAGCATAAATAACAAGCCTTTAAACCCCTAGGTGTCCCTAGTGGACGAGTTTTAGTCTCGTGAAGGTTTACAAGAGGTATACCTACAAAACCTATATTTCAAACTCCGTCTATTCGTGACAAATCAATGAACGAATCCAAAATGACTACAGGAGGAGGTACCTTGCAAATTCAATTCATATATTAGTAAATAACTCTAATTAGATAGTCGAACAAGCCACAATACTCGGAAACTAACAAACCACAATCACAATGAAAAGATTAAGAAGATGGATAAAGATGTAGATGTTGGCGAATATTCACAAGTGATCGATGTTTCCCATATCCGTCTGAAGGTCACTGCTAAGATGAACCTAATCCTATTGGATTGAGCTGTTGGTGCTGAATGCTACATCAAATCAATTGGCATATACAAGGGAACCAAGAGTGACTTTATTCAACACAATAATAATTTTTTTTTTTTTTTTTTTTATATGATTGGATCAAACTGGATCCAATTTCTCTTTTTTTTTTTTTTAAAGACGGCATGATTAGATCTTTTAGATCCAAGCGCATGCTTCTTGTCGCAAGTACATGATAGTTGCCTTGGATCCCGCATTCCACGCTTGTTTAGGCGACGGAGACAGGGGACTACGTTTCACACATCTTGCTATTCCCAAGTGTCATTCTTTATTCCGTTTTGGTCTAATTGGTCGGTCTTTTTTTTTTTTTTTTTTTTTTTTTTTTCTTCTTTTTTCATATATATTTTTTCATCATTTTTTTTTCTTTTTCTAGTAACTCAATCACTCTATTTCATCCTAGCAGTAATAACACGTCGATGTTTAGTGACCCACCAAAGCACTTAGAGAACAATAGATAAATATGGAAAAATAAAAATAGAATGTGATATGGCGATATTCCGAGATATGGTAACAACTATCATGTTAATTTGTGATTTCTGAGCTATATTCGTCCCCTTTTAATTAATCGGTTCCTCAACTCCTGCACTCAAAATGGTTCCATCCACTAATGGTGTCATCCTAAAGGCACAAGTTTCTAGATTTCGGAGTTCAAAAAGCATAATTTTTTTCTTGGTTTTCTATTTTTCTGATTTTTTTTTAAAGGCATAAAACAAACTAAAACATATAAATGCTCCCCCACACTTAAACTTTACATTGTCCTCAATGTAAAATTGAATCGTCCAAAGAAGGTTCAAGGTGGGAAATTCCGCAAATGATATGCAAAAACAAGAAAATAAAGATAAAAGCAAATGCATAAAAATAAAAAAAATAAGGATAAAGATACAAAACCGGTGGGTTGCCTCCAACTAAGCGCTTGTTTTAAAGTCGACGGCCCGACTTAGCTTCTTGTAAGATTCATTCCCCATATACTAACAATCGGAAAAGTTGGGGATCCTTCCATAGAACCTGTTTTGCAAACACTAGCTTCACACAAATATTAGTAATATAAAGCAAAAGTGAAGCTATGAACCGATAAAAGCGTCCCCCACACTTATTCTTGTCCACACTTGGAAGTGTATAAAGAATATAGAAGTCGGGAACTTCCACGGTTTCTTGTTCCAAAACCTGCATAGTATGAGAATCAAGTATCTCTAATGGCGGAAAACGAGAAACAAAGTCATTCAACAATATTCTCGAAGCACATACATTCAAACCAATAAGAGGTAAAGGAGAAGAAATAATAGGCAAAGGGTTAGATAAACCTTGCACAATCTCTTGTATTACGGAATCCTCTTCATCCTTGAAAAACTCAAGTGAATTATTCACCTCTTTTATATCATGGTCCTCTATCAAACCTTGCAACCATTCTTCGTCCGTTTCTGCCTTAACCAAAGTGCCGACATAAACATCATCATTACAATCCTTTGCAAGCTCAATTGGGTCTTCCACAATATTGGTCAAAACGGTCTCATTCTCAACATATTCCTCTTTGTTGTAAGGCACATAATCTTTTGCGGATCCAAATTTTATCATAAGAAACTTTTCTAGAACACTTGAAAATGCATCATCCTCAAGCTCCACCCTTTGAATAGGCTCTTGATCATTATTAAGATCAATGCTTGAGTAATCTACACAAGTGTCGACATGTTCCTCTTCGTCTTCATCTTGATCCCAAAAAGACTCCATTGTACACTCCTCGGGGTTGTCACCATAAATTGGTTTAGGCGATGTATTTTCATAATAATCATCACTATCATAGTCAACATAATCTTGTTCCTCGCTGAATTTAGTGTTGCTAATCTCTAACTCATCCTTTTGAATAGGTGAATGATCATTATTACGATCAAGAGTTGAGTTAACTACACAAATATCAACAAAAGTCCCCAAAGGTTCGCCTTTTTCAACATAATTATTCATTTCCTCCTTGTATTCTTCAATGCCTTGTCTTAAAGTGGAAACACCTTTTTGAAGCTCTTGGAGTGTTCCATCCAAATTCTGAATATAGTGTTCCATTTGTTTGTAAAGCTCATTCGACAAAGAAAAAGTAGAATTACTTACTTCATTATTGTTAGGCCAATTATATTCCCTTTGAATGGGTGGATGATCATAACTACGATCATAAATTGGGCCAAACATACTATGAGCACATTCGGTCGATGAAATTGGTTCCACGCTTGGTTGTCCATAAATTGACTCCATGCTGGCCATAAATTGTTGCATTTCATCTACCAAACTAGAGGAAAAATTAATAGGAGTACAACTACTCTCCCCTCCTTGTGGTTGCTCACTTACATACCCACCGTAAGAAGGTTGGAATGTATGAGAACAACTAAAAGGGTACGTGGAATATTGACCATAACCAAAGGATTGGTTTTGATTGTATTCCCCATAAGGGTGATAGTTTTCATGTTGTTGATGTTGAAAGCCGTATTGATTGCTCCAATATGCTCCGTCCATAGAAATTGTTACCTGAAACGAGATTCTCAAAACTCGGTTAAAAACCAAAGAATAAGAAAAAAGACTAAAAACAAAAATAAGAAACCAAAAACAATTAACAACCGCTGCCTCCCCGGCAGCGGCGCCAAAATTTGATCGCTGTCGTAAGCGTCAAAAATAAATTACACTTTCTTACTACTCAAAATATAAATATAGCAAGGGCAAGAAAGGATCGATCCACGAGAGGTCTAGGTTGTCAAATTGTTATAGTTTCCTATATAAAACACCGAGGATTTTCCGATTGTGTAAAGAAAAATAAACAAAAAGCAAATAAAAGTACGCACGCAAATCAAGGATGTGAAATTATTGGATAAAGGTTTCATCTTCAATTGTAAACAAGTTTATGAATATATGAATAGAATTCATATTTAATCTCTCTATCATCAAAAGCCATAGAATACCTTATTGCAAGAATACTCCATAAATTTCCAAAGTTCATCAACACACACATTAGAGCTGCGTATGTGAATTATACCTAAAGAATAACCTAACGCCTTGCGCTAATCAAGTTCAATTCCTAGGAGCATTAAGTTTCGTAAATAGGCTAATCAATGCAATTGAAATACATTGCGCAAACAATTCGAACAAAGGTCAATTTCTACATATGACTACAAGGATGTATCATTACGACCTAGAATCATATCATGCTACTCGTATTCAAGGTTATCGCTTGATGAAAAACCCTAAAATAGCTATAGATATGGATGTGAGTTCAATCAATTCTAGACTTAACTAAACAAACATTCAATCATATTGCAATACATCAATCATGCAATTATTATAACCCGTAGAAATCAAACGATAATATTGAGAGAAAACTAATTCATAAAAATCATAACTTGGTTGCAAAATCCAACTACATCTTCAACCAATAATAAAAACTTAGTTACTTGTGTTTTTGGAAATCATCATAGAAAGCAAAGAAGAAAACTATCATGTGAAAACCCTAGACAACAAGTAGAAGTCTCCCTCTTGGAGATATTAGGTTTTGAGAAAGGTCTTCTCTTTTATAGCTCCACTCCTTCCAAAATTAGGTTTTGTCTTCAAAGTCCATTAGTTGGAAATTCACCCGGCCCACAAGTGAGAGAAACGCGTGTAGAAAATACGCCCCAAAAACGGTCGCCGGAAGTCTGGGATTGTGGCCGGGAATCGGCCGGAAAAGTTCCCGGAAAACGGCTCCGGTGACCGGCAAAGTCCGCCCGGCCACCGGTCAACGAGTCAGGTTCGGCGGGTCAACTCAGTCCAGATCAGCGGGTTAACTCGGTCAAGTACCGAGTCAGGGAGAGAGTCAGATCATTGAGTCAGAACCAAGTCAGACTCAGCTGAATTAGTTCAGGTTCTAACTAGCCTAGGCCTAAGCCATGTTGCCCAGGCCAAAACTTGTAGCACAATCATTGTGCTTCTGTCCATTGCATTGCCACTACCAACCAGCTAAGCCATTTTTCACTCTCTTCCATTCAATCAAGCAAAGACCAAAGACAAACCACAAACCCAATTGCAACCTGCCATCACTTGTACTTATAACAGCTCCATCCTATAACAGCTCAACAGCCTCAGCTTCACATCCCTTTACAGTTCTTAACCTGCAGTCATTGGCAGCCATATCTGCTGCTCCTTGCCAAGCCATTCATCCACGCCACTCTTGAGTTTCACCTTGCTTCCATCAGCTGCAATGCACCTGCACAGACCCATTCAACACAGTCTCTATTCAAGCAACAGCTCATTGAGCTCAATACAGCCAAACTCCATCATTGAAACCCATCCATTCTATGCACCACTAAAACTCCTTGCAGCTCAGCTTGCCAATCTTGCAAATGACTACCCCCCGCCAATCAACACCAAAGAATACATACTCACTTGTGCCAGGCTTGTAATTTCAGTGCCACCGGCTGCAACTCATGCTCAAATTCTCAATTTAGAAGCTCATTCATAACCCCAGTCTTCAGCTGTAACTCCACCACACAAGTTCATACCACCTCCAAACACCCGAGTCTCACCACCGAACAACATCAAATGCCCGGCAATCTCCAAGAGAATCAATAGCGACTCCGGCTCTTCTCAAGCACCTATCAAATCCCGGTTGCCATAATCTCAACTCACGACTCCGGACCACCTTCAATCCATCTCACATTAGCTGTAGCTCAACCGTTGGTACCTGCAATGTCAACGAGGCCCCATAACTTGCCTCACTTTCTTCATGCCAATCAATTTCAGCTCCTCTCTTCATTCTCAACACCCGGCTCCATTACGGACCACCTCCGGCTGCACATTACAACCACAGTTTCATCACCTGCAATACCCAGCTCAAGCCTCCAGTCTGCCAGACTCAGCTCAGCACAAACATCAACCACAGTTCAACACAGCATTGCACCAGTTTCACTACCACATACACACCACTGCCAGAGTCACACTCCACCTGCAATAATTCCTACCACCTGCACCTTCAGCTCACTTTTGGGCTGCAAAACCACCTGACCTTCACAGCCACACCAGAATACCACCTGCTCTTCTAGTTCACAGCCATTACTCAATTTCCAGACCTGCAACTCATATTTCAACAATTTGCCGTGCCAGCCAGACCAACCTCATTCACAATCCCAAGCCATCCAATGCCTACATTCTCAAGCCATCATTCCTTGCTCTCCAGATACAACCCATGCCTGCAATCTCATCAGCACTAAAATGCAGCTGCAACACAGCACTAGCACCAGAACTGCCATAGCTCATCTAAGTAATAAGCTCAGACCACCACCAGACTCCATTCCACTCACAATCTCACCAGCTCAAGGGCAAAAGAAACCACCAAAACGCCCAGCTGCAATTCAACTCAACCTGATTTCATCCACAAACCCATCCATCCTCCATGTTCTAACCTCGTGAGTCAAGAACCAAACCCATTCTATCATCAGAGAGAATTGAGCAAACACCATTTCCATCGAACTCTTCACCATTAATTTCTGGCACCAAAAGCCCTAATTCCTTCTCAATTCAAAACCCCTTCACTCCTAACTTCAATCACCTCGAATCTTCAAATCACGTAAACCCTAGTTTCTATTTTTCTCAATCAACAAAGAAATCATCCTATCGATCCGAATCGAGCAACATCTACATCGACTTCTTTCACTGATTCTCCGACCTAGTAAGCATCCGTCTCCCTCTGAATCTCTCGCTCTCGATTTCATGATCACAGCACCTCTAATTCTAGCCGCCTCTCAGGTGCCTCCATTTTCTCTCGATTTCAGGTCGAATAATGAGAAATGATTTCTCACTGAAATTTTGGTTTTGTTGTAAGAGATACAAGAGATATACCCACTCAGGTGAAGTGGATAAGGGGTATCAAGATAACTTAAGACACCCCAAGAATAGGATAAGGGCCAACCAAATGGCAGCCCCTATGTCGATTCTCATGTCACTCGCCTGCGCTTTGATCTTTCCATTCCTTTTCGCTTTAAATGGGTGATTTCTTCTCCTTTTGTTCTCGGTGACTCCATTGCACCTATAAAACTCAAAAGCACGCGTAAAGTACATAATTCACAAGAAAAATAGCAAAGAAAGCATAAACTCTATATAGTAAATACGGTGTATTCTACACCTATCATCAATACGAACAAGATCAGGATACATGAACTATCAAGGTAAATATAGTCGGATCTGGCTTCACGAACCCATAAGTGAAGTTTTTAAGTCGTAAACCTAATTATGTTTCTCATAGGAAACCTAGGTTAATAGAGGATGACTCTAACATACAACTAGAACACAAAAGTGTCATGGGTTGGAATTTCCAGTTGTTTGAGTCTCTCCATTTATAGACTTTTAAACTATAGGCAGCTTTCAATTTAAGCTAAGATAACTTGAGATTCAATCAAATACTGTCAGTTTAGATGAAACTCTTGTAAGGAGTTCATGTAAGCATGTGAGAAGTTCGTCTTGAATTACATAAAAGAATATACATTATGGTCCAGGGTACTGGAACCATATACAATGATGGTTCATGGTAAATATTCCATATGAACATATAAGCGTAATCGTGTTCATTTAACACTCACAAATTAAATCATGATTCACAAACACAGAGTGATTTAGTGATCAAATATATCATAGAATTATTTTTGAGAGTTGTATCAATGCCAAAAATATTTGCTTAAGTAGTTTGTGAGCATTTGCTTATTTCGTACTGGGTAGGTATGTGTAAGGGTATACGTACCTACGGACCAGTTCGTGAATTCAGGGTGCTAGGGTACGCGTACTGGGTATGTGTACCCTTAGCAGTTCACGAATTCAGGTCCTTGGGGTACGCGTACTAGGTATGCGTACCTCCTTCCTTTACAAATATTCGGGATCTCAGGGTACGCGTACTGGGTATGTGTACCTACCTACATTCGGGAACTAAGATGTTATAGCATAGTTCGGTTGAACCCACAAAGCGTTGGTATGTCAAGTTTGGTTGTCATATTTTAGTATCAAAACTCATCTAGAGTCACTTGATTAAATTCTTGAGTCAACTTCATTTAGGTTAGACTAGAAATTCTAGGAATATTGAGACATACAAGTATTACTCCGAATACATGAAGAATGAGAAAAAGTAATGACTGCAATGAAGACATCATCTTTCCTCTTGAGGTTAGTAATATTGACTTGATCGTGTTTCCATTCCTAACGTATCTTTCAAGTTGTATTATATTTAAAACAAAACATGCGAAGCTTTATATATATATAATACTCTAGTGGTTAAACTTGGTCATATCATTATGATCAAAGTATCAAGGAATTTATTGAATTACGAAGTATAAACACTTATCTTTTGGAACTTCGTAAACACGATATCAACATAATCTTTATATTTAGTTACTTGATTATGTGTAGATATCTATATCATAAGTAGTGGGAACAATCGCAGGTTCCTCCTCATTTAGCTTTTCTTTGTTAACAATTTCTAAAGGAGGTAGTTCAGCAGCAATATGATTATCTTGACGAAAATCACTGATGTCAACAATAACCACATTAACTGAGTCCATCATGACTTTGGTTCGAAGATTATATACTCTGGAGGCACGACTATCAGACGCATAACCAAGAAAAATTCCTTCATCACTTTTGGAATCAAACTTTCCTTTATGTTCTTTGTCCTTAAGCATATAGCATTTGCTTCCGATAATCATTAAATAGCTTATATTGGGTTTTCTCCCATACCATAATTCATAAGGGTTATTTACAGTTTTGGATCTTAGATAAACTCTATTTATGAAATAACAAGTTGTGAAGACGGCTCCCCCCCCAGAATGTTAGTGGTAGATTTTTGTTGTGAAGCATTACTCTAGCCATTTCTTGAATATTTCTATTTTTCTTTCAGCAACACCATTTTCCTGAGGTGTAATGAGAGTAGACAATTGATGAGAGATTCCAAGTTTATTGCAGTATTCATATACTTTTGTATCATTGAATTTTGTACCAAGATCGCTTCTTACTTTCTTAAGTTTGCAACCTTGTTCATTTTGAATTATATTCAAAATAATCTTGAACTCCTCAAGCGTGTCATTTTTGTGCTTTAGAAAAGCAACCCAAGTGAACGGTGTGTAGTCATCTACCATTACTAAAGCATATTTCTTACCACCGACAGTAGATTGTTGAATATGACCGAAAATATCCATATGAATACGATCGAGAGGAGCACGAATAGCTATATCTCGAGAAAGTTTGTGTGGAAATTTTCCTTTCTTACCTTTTTGATAAGTACCACATATACCTTATACTTTAGTATTTATTTTGGGAACGCCTCTGACAAGTTCACAATTAGTGAGCTTACCAAGCATTCGTTAGTTGATATGACCAAACCGTTCATGCCATAAATGATTTGACTCTACTTTGGTCAGGTTAAAATATAAATTAGGCTGTATATCAAGAAAGATTATATTTCGGTACTTATCTTCAATATCACATCCTCCCATATTGGAACCTTGTGACCTTTATCACAAATTTGACTTACTGAAAGAAGGTTGGCTTTCATACCTTTGACATAAACAACATCATGGATTTCAGGAATACCTGGTAGTTTGATAGTTCCTTCTTGTTGATAAGGAAGTCGCTTCCATCTCCGAATGTTCTGATTCTCCTTTATAATCTCATGTCTTTATAAACCAAGAGAGATATCTTGTCATATGTCTACTACAACCACTATCCAGGAACCATTGAAATAGTGAAGTGGTTTTGAGTGAAAATGCTCAAAGAAATCTTTCGACAAGTTCCTTATTATGAACAAAATTTTCATTCCGTTTCTTAGGAACAATATTAGGAGACTTTTTCAGAGATTTGGTAAAGTTTTTTATTATACCAAACAATTGTTTAGCATGTTTAATCAGATTTTTTGCACAATGAATTTTCTGATTGAAAACTTTCTCGCCCTTTTAGAAGGTGTTCGTGTAGAGTTCCTTATTGTTTGGTTTTATATAACCAAATGTCATAGTTGAACTATGATGAGAGTTCTTTTTGTGAAGTTTCAAGGGTTCCTTGACCAGTCCTTTATCAACCAAGATATTGGAGATATTTTCATCCAACGGATAGTTTTGTTCAACATGTTTTTCTATATCATCTTAAGTAACACAAAACAACTTTCTTCCAATTAAATTGTATTGTAGAACGTTTAATCTTGATATTACGTTATCTAAATCAGCCATAGATTCAAATCTTATAGGTTGAATCGCACCAAACACAGATTGTTAGATCTTTTCGTGTTTGCCTGCTCTGATACCAATTGAAAACACGAGAGTACTCAAATACACCACAATATTTTAAATATCAACCTATAAGTCTGGTATCTTAAGTGATCGTCTATGGTCAGAGTCGAGAATACAACTTAAGTCCTATACCTTTTGTGATTGTCTATGGACGAGGTCGAGACAATACGACAAAAAGATATTTACTTAACAATAGTTACTGTAAAAACCGATAGATTATTAAGATGAATGTCAAGTAATTCGGTTTAACGTACAAGCGTAATTTACTTTAAATTATAATTGCGGAATAATAAAGTAAACGACATAACAAGATTTTGTTAACGAGGAAACCGCAAATGCAGAAAACCCCCGGGTCCTAGTCCAGTTTTGAATACTCTCTGAATTAAGCAGCTATACAAAATCTAATACCAACTTCGTATAGTTGAGACCAAGTAGACTACCCCTAGCTACTTAGTTTCCTCAGTATCTCTGCGCCTTCGACTTCTAGAGTCACGTACGTGAATAGTTACTTCTTTAGATCGTATTCCAAACAACAAATTAAAGAATAAATCTGTTTGGTAACCACTCTAATCAATCTTTGGTAAAATATATTTATGAGTTGTTGACAAAGGATCTTCGGTTTAAACTAATAAACTCCTTTGTCTGGTTAGATCAATCTAAAGCTTTATTACCGAAATAACCAATTTCTAGATTCACAATCAATCAATATAGAACTCAAAGAGTAACTATAAAGCGATGCCGATTTTACACAACTAGACAATCAAGTCTATCAAGGATAAACACGATTCTAGTTGGATCCTAGCTGATCAAGGTTTGTGCACTAAATTCATAAGATATGAAAACTAATAAGAAAATTTTATTCATCTTCAAATCTTCGATTATCTTCTCAATAACCTGCACAACACAAACTTGAATCCTCTTGTGATCAATCACACACAGAACGGAGACTGTTAACAACAGATTATCACAAGATGTCTTTAGATCCACAAATGGTTCTAAAGATCCTGTCGATACTTTGATCTAGTTTGAGTGACCCTTATATGTCAGAAGAGAAGGCTCTCAAGAATAATCAAACTAGGTGCAATCAAAGGTTCAAAAACCATTAGTCAATCAAATCAATAATCAAAAACTAAAATAACAATACAATTATCTAGTTTCCCATCAACGGTACTCGTAGAGCTTCTTGATCCCACATAAGTCTTTAAATGAGTGGTCATAAGAGATTTCGCATAATTAGGGTACTTTCCTCTCCAGATAGACGGCTCCACCAGAAACAACACGAATGAAGTTTGCGTGGCTCTTAGGATAGTTTGCAAGAAATGCAAACTCAAGTATTTATAGACCAAGGTTGTTTGGACAACAAGGAAATTCCAAAACCGAAAATATTCTTAAGATATTCATTAAAGTACCTAATTTCGGTTTTCCTATTTCCAATATATGTCAACCAATATTTTCGAAAGCTCTCTTAGAAATTTCTATTATTAGTGTAGCACATTAACTAGTAATTTCCAGAGGATATGTTTTAATTGCTGGTAATTAAAACATATATTATGAAAATCATATTTAAATATTTTTCAATATTTCGGTTCAGGATTACCTTGAGTATCAAGGAATATCTTTGAACAATTAATAATAAGAGTTATGTACGTGTTCAAATAATGTCGAAATCTAGAAGTTTCTCTCAGCAAACCCTAATTCCAAAATCACACAAAACATAAAGAGATATGTGAATATTGGAAACTCGGTTTTGTTCCTTGGGATCGTTTTACCATGACTCACAATTTATGTTGTGACCGGTTATACCATGCTTCCCAAAATAGGTTGTGACCGGTTACACCATGCTTCCCAAAGTAGCTTGTGATCGATTACACTTGCTTTATGAATCAACTTGTGACCGGTTGCACCTTGCTACACATTATAGGCTATGACCAGTTATACCTCAATTCTCAACATAAGTTAAGATAGGTTCTACCTTTTCATCTTGTATTGGTCATCCAAAATATATTCAATAAAGAACCATACCAATCATGATTTCCCTTTCGATTATGAATCAAGTTCATATATCTACTTCCTTAAACCAATGTAATAATACATAGTTTTCTATGATGAAATTACACATATATCTTACACATAATCAAGTAACTAAATACATAGATTATGTTGATATCGTATTTACGAAGTTCCAAAAGATAAGTGTTTATACTTCGTAATTCAATAAATTCCTTGGCACTTTGATTATAATGATATGACCAAGTCTAATCACTAGAGTATTTTATATATATATATATATATATACATCTTCGCATGTTATGTTTTCAGTATAATACGACTTGAAAGATACATTAGAAATGGAAACAAGTCAAGTCAGTATTACTAACCTCAAGTGGAAGGATGATGTATTCGTTGCAGTCATTACTTCTTTTCATTCTTCAGGTCTTTGGAGTAATACTTGTATGTCTCAACATTCCTAGACTTTCTAGTCAAACCTAAACGTAATTGACTATAGTATTTAATCAAGCGACTCTAGATGAGTTTTGATACTAAAATATGACAACCAAATTTGACATAGCAACGCTTGGTGGGTTCAATCGAGCTATGCTCTAACAGTTACCTTTTGTTTAGGAAATCATTATGTGTCGTATAGGCCTTTCCACAATTTTGAAAAGACTTTTGAATTATGTCCACCTAGGAAAACACAAAAAACAATAATGAAAAGTAAGGCGAAAAATGGTGTATGACACAACTAATTACCATTAATGCCATTAAAAGCTTTCTTGATCTTTAGCATGCATCCAACACAGTCCTTGCAGACATATGTTTCAGTCTGAAAATACGGGGTAAAAAATACACCACCACTTTTTTCTTAGGCAATCTGTATGGACAAACTCAATACAACTCCGAGAGTAAAACTCAATCAAGGGAAAGTATCTAGAGTTATATCTCTTTCTCTTGCGATTAAAAAGTTTACAGAAACAAGTTCATAAACCTAATCACAAAGAGATTACTTGGACGGTACCAAAGACCAATTGTCCGAGAATCAATCTAGTCGTATCCAACAAACTAGTTTGGATGTATCTACTAAGATTGATTAACGTATAACCTGTGATATTTAAATTATAAAGATAAACAATATAATGTAGGAAAAGAAACAGCACAGACACCAGAAGTTTTGTTAACGAGGAAACCGCAAATGCAGAAAAACCCCGGGACCTAGTCCAGATTGAACACCAAACTGTATTAAGCCGCTACAGAGACTAGCCTACTACCAATTAACTTCAGATTGGAATGTAGTTGAGCCCTAAAAGGCATCCCACCGATTAAGGTACAGTCGCGCTCCTTACACCTCTTAAATCCCAGCAGGACTTCGAGCAATTGATTCCCTTAGATGACGTCACACCAACTAAGAGTTGCTTCAGCTCAATTGAAGACTTTAAACCAAATGTGCCTCCCAAAGATTAATCATATATATTGATTTCCTTTTACAATCAAATAACTTGATCAAAGGTGTGGAAATCGATAGGAATAGACAAAGTCTAGCTAACATCAAAATCTGAACTTATGGAACCCGAAGTACAGCCTAGATTATTATTCACCTCACAAGTATAAAACCTGTGGAATCAACAAAGTTTGAGACGAAAAGAACTTGATGAATAGAGAAAGCTCAACAAACAATCAAGATCAGGATACTCAAGTTATCAAGGAAAGATAAATGGACCTGGCTTCACGAATTCCTATGAAGACCTTGTAGTCGCTAAACCCTAAAAGGGTTTCCGGAGAGAACGATTCTAGATACAACTAGGACACACCAAAAAGTAGTATCGGGATTCAAAGATCCCAATTGCTTGGAGTTCCCATTTTATAGACATTCAAAGCATAGGTTGCTTTAGGTTTAAGCTAAGATAGATTTGGAACCAAGCAAATAATATCCACTGTTAGATGAATCTTTGAATCTGATTTACATAAGCAAGATATACTCTCTGGTTAGGTGAAACCGTAATCGAACTGTGTACAAATACTATATTCAACATGGTTACTCGAAACTAGCTGGTTTGAACTTAAAAGCTTAATCTTCATCTTCATGAACACATAAGACGTTAACTCTGAGTCACAAACATGTGATCAATTAATTCTAGTATTTTTAGAGAATTAATCAAATGCTAATGATCTCGTAGAAAGAATTTAAACACACTTGAAAATATAATCGACATGGTTAGTAGGTGTACAAGGTAAAAATACCATTGCCGCTCGTGAGTCAGTTCAGTTAGAGTACACATACCGGTTTGTAAACTTTTAGCCAAACCAAAGTTTCAGAGTTCACAGAACTTTTTAGGTTTGCGTACCGGTTTGGAAACTTTAAGACTGTCGCTGGTTCCGAAGTTCACATAACTAAATCGGTTTGCATACCGGTTTGGAAACGCTGCCGAGTTCGGGGAACATAGAACCATTTAAGTTTGCGTGCTTAGGTTTGGAAAAAAATCGGGTTCAAGTAACCACGGTTCAATAACGGTTTGCATACAAGTATATATGCATACCGATCTGAATCACGAGTCACACAAATTTTCATATGATATACATAAGAATATGTGTACCAAATACGGGTTCAGACATATAACGAGCTTTTCCCAAGAAAGCGATACCATTGTCTTGTATCCGAATCTATAGTAGTTCTATATTTCTCTAAATCGATTCGAAACATTCCGAATAACATCAATGACACATATCATTGTTAAAGGGTTATTTATGAATGATAAACTTGAATCATGATTTTGATTCCGAATAATAAGTTATCCTTAACCGAAATTAATCAAGTGTGAACAAATGTTCATTAAGCTTAGTCATTATATTTTGAGAAATTCGTTAACTAGATAATTAGTTCTCGACTCGAAATTCTTGTATATGCATACTATTCTAATTATTAGTTATGTGACATCGTCTCAAATGATAGAAAAGTGAATATAACTTGAGATATAGGTGGTTCAGTCTTCACTTACCTTTAGTTGATGAAGTTCTCCAAAAGCTTCGGTTGATCTTCGCCTTCAAACGGTAGAACGCAATGATGACTGTCGTGATCCGCTGTTTCTCAACTACATTTTTATCCTAGTCCGAGACTTAACTAATTGTAGACTAGAAATCAAGATATAGTTTTGGCAACTAAAATTGACAAAAAGCTTGAGATAGCAACACTTGTGAGTTCGACCGAGCAATGCTCTTACACATATTTCTCCTATATTAAATCGAAGTAGATAATCCTAATAATTTTACAATCTTATTATATTTTGTTATGATCATACTATTTGTTGGAGAGATGAGTTAAAAAGGGGCATAACTCTAATCCAGGAACCATGAGTAAGCAAAAATAACAAGAGGAACTTCTCTCCTCTAAATAAGATTTCATGTTGTAGAATGACTTCATAATCAATAATGCTATATATTTTGTGCTGAATAAGAGAAGAGATATCTGAAATGTGAAAGCGAAAGGTCAGTTTAGGAATCGACTTTTAAGAATATAGGAAAAAATTTTATGAGAGACAAAAACTAGGAGCACCACATCGATTGGGTAATTTAGTAACAACGTAAGTAAAAACCGGAAAATATATGCAGGTACTGATATTTTGATTTAGCGTAAAACCGTCGTAGAATATTTTGATTTTCTTTCTCAATTTTGTACTTTGCGAAGTATCAGGTTGAAGCGACCATGTTCTCCACTATTTTTATATTCAAGCGGCTATGTTCTCCACTATTCTTATATTCAATGGTAGCATCACAAATATTTGATTGCAATGTAAAAACTGATAGCTAGAGTAAGGAAGTTAGTTCCACATAAAACTTTCCATTTTTTTTTTTGAACATATAATTGTGAATTTCAGTTTCCAAAACGGATATTTTTCCACATGAGAAATTATAGACATTAAACAATTTGTGTCAAAGAGATGTTATTTGGGTTAGGCGCGCGTATTGATTAGTTTTTTTTTTTGTTTCTCACTTTCTTTATTTAATATCGAAAAATAAAAATAAAGACCTTACAAATATAATATAAAATAATCCCTTAGGATTCGTACAAGACTTTGGTTGGTATCCGAGCAACAAGCTGAGCACCAACACCCTTTTTAATAGCCACACCTAACCTATAAAAAGAAATTTACCTACACCACTACCGGCGCGTCATTACTAACTAGACAATTCTTCAACCTCTTAAAAAAACACAAAGTATCATCACTAAGCTCCCCAGTGTGTAAAAGGCCAAGACACCTAGACCATAACCATGCGAAACACATTGATATAAATATTTAGTACGTTTGCGCAATACAGCCTTTGAAATAGCTTGACCCGGAATGAAGCACGAATACCTTCACCTGTGCAGGGTGAGACGCCTGTAACATCCATACAAACATCTTGGCCATTCTCTCAATTAAGAACAAGAATATCTCAGGCGCAAATCTCAATTATCATCATTCAAAAACCCAAGGGCAACTTCTTTACGTGCGGGAACGCCAGCTTTGTAACAAATGTCAGCAATTACGTCACGTACAAGGTCATGCCGAAACTTGAGCCCAACATCTTTGGCACAATGGAGAGCGTGATCACCAGATATATCCATGAGCCTGTTGCAGCTTGAGCATAAGCCACCTTCGACAAACAAAGGGATACCAAGACGATAGCAAACTACAGCTCTGAATTTTCTTGGTCCAAGGCATTGATTCAGATCACTAATGGGAACAACCAAAAGATAATCTTGTGCATGTATAATACGATTGCATTGCCATATAATGGGATCTCTTGCAGACATTGAAAATTGGATGGGGATTTGCTTCTTAACTACGTCAAAATAAGTGACTGCCAGGGAGTGCATAGAAGGGGGGCAGTATCATCAACGCAAAAGTTAGAAGGTAGTCCACATACCTGGATGAAGTTCTGAAGAGCCGACTGATATGCAGAACCCTTGTCTGAAGAAAATAAACTACCAAGTATCACCTTTTGTACCGAAACCGTCCGACTCTGGGAGGCAAGATAACAATAGTTGCGAGTATCCGCCATAGTATAAATGCCAATGCCACCCTCTTTGATGGGCGAGTGGCTATTCATTGTTGGAAAGGCCCAAAACCCAGCCCCATCACCCGTGACCAAAAGTCTCAAATATTGAAATAAATGGTCATCGAAAAGTTCTAAGGCTTGTTGTAATGCTGCAGGGTTGGTGGTACGCATAGCAAAATACAATCTGGACATACCGGTACAGTTGCGAAGTAACAACATCTCACTCTGGGGGTCTTTGAGCTTTTTGATGGCGGACATTAGCTGGATGGTCTTGTGAACTCTACTCAGTGCCATGTCACTAATAAAATTCAAATCCAGACTCACTGGTCCCCAGAAGTTTAACACCATCAGTTGGTCTGCCAATATCTCGGGGGAAACATCTTCATCAAAACTTCTAGGATCAGTGATAGGCCAAAAGACCTCCGTTTTCTTTATATTATTTATTAACCCTTTTATTATATTATATTTTAGAATATTGAATTGCATTTGAGAATTAGTAATATGAATGTAATACTAATCAATCATTAATTAATCACGACATCTTCTTTGTAGTATGCATAACGAGAAAATGTTAGAATTTTGAATTACATTCACTTACATTTTGAATTCATGTTTCAATGGACTGTCTTACGGAACCATGTTTAGACGTTCTAATTACAACATCTTATTTAGATATCAAGTAATTAGGGTCTATAAGTGAATTTCAATCCAACTTCTACCACCTTTCGGCTATATGGTGTAAAAATTTGTGACCTAATATGAAAGTCCATAGGTGAGTTGAGTTACTTTCATAAATGGCTTAAAGTTGGTCTCGGTTAAGTATTATTGATTCAGGCGTTAGGATGCTCCGTTTTCCGGGCTTCGTTTCAAAATTCAGGAGGATTTGACTAGGAATCCATTATTCTCGATAGATAATCTAATGTAATTATCCAGAATTTTATACAACACCCATGCCGTTACGGCACGGGTTAAACTCTAGTAAATATTCAATGCAACAACTAAAAACTCGAGAAGAATGACAGTAAATACTCTACGAGTTTCAAGCACGAACCCTGTTTCCACATCCTCAAAAAGTTGAACCGATAGACGCCGATCTGTTGAATGGATATCAAGTATCAAAGGAATCACCTTCTGTTGAATGGATATCAAGTATCAAAGGAATCACCTTCCTAGACTGCAAAGGAATCACCTTCCTGAAACAAACCCAAACCATCCCAACACTAGCAAATGAATATTTACTGGAGTTTAAGCCTACTTTGTGTTAATACAATTGACAGGATGTATACACACATGGTTGTGTGAATACAACACTAGCGGATGTATACACACATACTTTGTGTGAATACAAATTGACAGGTTCATCCTATACGCCCATATTTATTCTCATGATATATTCTTTTAATACAGTACGTGTTAACTACACAAAACAAGAGCTGAAAAAGCATATATACAAAAACTACTATCATAAAAAAATAATAATCAAGAGATACTGTAATTGATTACAAAAAAAAACAAAAAACACCCCAGTGCATAGCAGGATCACTATCTCGTATGATATGTACTGTCAAATTTCCAGGCCTAGTGTAACCTGACTGTAAGTAGCCTACGTTGAAAGGTTTTGAAGGTCATTGTTCTCTTCATGGGAGATGAAAGAAAAGCTTTACAAGCAAAAATGTCTTAAAAGTTATGAAGGATGTATGCCATGTGAAAGCACCAGAAAAGATCCTAAGACTATATTTCATCTGCCACATTAACATTGTATCGACGCGCCAAGCGCCAAAAGATCCATCAGAGAACAGGTTTTCTAGCATCTCTAACTTCTTGTGATTTGCCTTGAGCATCTCTGACTGCTGCATTGCGAGCTTTTCTTCGTCCTCCAATTCAACCTGTGCATAAGAACACTAGTGTTACTATGCTTAAGAAAATAAAAACGAATCAGGTTTACATATAAATATATGGTATGGTCAGTGGATACTCATTACTTTAGGACCCCTCTTCACAGAACATGAAGCCAATTATAGTCCTAATCAACTAGTGGCAGAACTCATCACTTCGCAAACAAAACAGTATTACGAAAGCTAACCCCTCATTAGTGCTCAAGATTCTGCATGCACACATACCATTACAGGGTCAAGATAAGCCTAGATGGAGCTTAACCTCAACTGGTTCTTTTACAGTCAACTCAACCTAAGAGCATTTTTAAGAGAGCAGCAACAAGGACAAAATCATTGCATCACTCTAAGAAACACCATATCTATCTCAAGATCCGGCATATAAAGCTGCCACATAAAATAGTGCACTTCATTTGGAAACTCACTTGAGATATGCCTCCTATTCGGCTGTTCTCATCAAGAGGATTTGTAACATAACTTCTCTCTTCCTATGTGCAATCAACATCTAGAAGATACTACTCACCTCTTTTTACATTGCCCAAAAGCAATCTGGTTTGCAGTTGCTCCTCATATCCAGGTACAGTTTCAGCCAATCTAAAGTCTCATTCAATGGGTTCACAGCTGGAACACTAACCACGCTTTCCCTCATTCAATGGGCACAATTTCAGGCAATCTCAAGTCTCATTCAATGGGTACACAGATGGAACACTTATCAAGTCTCAAGTCTCATTCAATGGGTACAATTCACCAAATTAACCACCACACTTGGCTTCTACTAAAGATTCTAATACTCGCATTATGGTCTAATGACTAATCTTGAAATCTTATGAAGGAATCTTGAAGGCAGCTCAGAGAAAGCTAATTAGAGAAAACAACAATGAGCGGAAGAAGCCCTGGCATTGCTGCGAGCCATCAAAAGATATCTGCAACTCAATGTCACTAGTTGAATCATTTTTGGAAGTGACAGAAAGGCAAGTCTGCAATCTATAATCTTGACAATATTCATCTCAGTTGGCATGTTCAACATATATCAAATGACTCTATAATTGTACTCAAGTCTTTTAAGAGTTGGTCTAGTGTGTATGTAAATAAGTACTGCAGTAGATCAGTTGACTAAGTATGTCAGAAGAACTAGTCATGAAGGATCTACTCTCCATACCGACACTACGTATTATAGCTTCTATATAAAATTCCTCTTTAGCAAGAAAATAAAAACACAAACCTCGAACATAAGAAGACTGTATTGCTTCGAAAAGAACATGAGATTCATATTCTGAAACCACAAAAAGTAAACAGTTTTGCTTTAAAGATTACCCGCAAAAGATATGAAGCCGCTTCAGCATGTTTCAGGGTAAGTTGCTTTAGCTTCCGTGCCACCTCATAGTCTGGATCGGTACGTTCCAACCACTGGCAAGTAATCCTCCCCCGGGCAGGATTTGTTGGACGATCTGCAAACATTTCCATTTCAGCAGCAAATGCTCTAACGGGCCTTGGCATACCAGACATCATAAATGGATAGTTGTTCATCTCATATATGATCGCCTTGGCTTGCTTTTCTGTCTGCATCTCCACCAAGGCACACTGTGGTATGATCTTCTGTTCAAAATAGTTTGGAATGAATTGAACAGTTTTGACAGTTCCAAACTGCCCTAAGGCAGTTTCCAAAACAGCGTTTGTCACCTGTGGTGAAATATTGTCGATGTATACAGTATGTTTCACTTTCTCCTCAAATGCAGCATATTCTTCAGCTGAACTTCCCATGTCTTTTAACTATTAATTGAAAGTACTTCAATGACTCTGATTCAGAATAAAGTAAAAATAATACATAAAGACAACCCAAAACAAAAAATAACTATTTTTTAGCATAAATTTCAAGAACCATTAAAGTCGTAAAAGATGCCCTTAACCATTAGTCTCAAAACTAGAGGTCAAACGATTCAATAGAGCAACCTGACTGATAAACTAACTATCAACTACATACAATTACTAAGCTTCACATCTTCATCAAACATGATATGTATCATGTATGTTGCAGAAAACACTGGCAATATGAGTCAAAGGATAGATTCTTTGAAGTTTGTGAGTTATCTGACATACATCTCAAGACCCATAAGGTGTAACCATACAGACCTCTCTGCAGATCAACCAAGATGGTCGACAAAGCCTGATCTGCTTTAGTCTTTCTTGCATCCGAACCAAAGTCACTGTTTATATTTTGTTTCTATGAATCTTCAGTGTAGATCTATATGATTTTCAACTAATCAAATACTCAGTTGATTACTCAGTTCAACGAGTTACTCTAGAACTGCTACGAATATTCCAGTGTGACCCTAAAAATGAAAACCCTAATTTCAGATTTTCAAATCCCTTCATAGAATATTTCAACAGAACATCATCAACTAGCGAAAAAAACTAGTGAGATTACAAAAACTAACAACATTAAGAAAGAATTTGATACATACCTTCGAAAATGACATCTGAAACCCCTAATGTCGATTCGATCAGGATAGAACAAAATCCCGCTTCTTAAACCCTAGAGAATGAGAGAGAGTCAGCAAAGCAAAGAAATTTTGTTTCCGGACAAGTGCCAGTAGTTCGCGAAAAAGTCGTGAATTATGAGAAGAGAAATCCCCGCTTTAAATTCTTCGTTACGTGGCAAAATCACGACCGATAAATTGCAATGTATGCACCTGTAACTGTAACATATCGACATGCAATGTTGGGAAATGCATGCGGAAATTATTGCGGGATGAATGCCAACTCTCTTACGGTGGGATAAGCATATCCACCCGATTAGGGCAATTCCCATGGTATATAAATTTGCAATTTTGCTCCCTGAAGGAAGAAACATGAAAAATGATGTTCCAACGGGTAAAATTATTGGTTTGCACATTGCGGTTTATAAAGAGCCGCACGCTTCATTTTTTTTTTTTTTTTTGAAGGGGAAGGGCTCCAAAGAGCCCATTTATTAAAATACCTCAATCGGTGAGGTTTGAAAGGATACAATAGGGTGGAGAATTCTCCTCCCACCAATTAATTACATTATTGTGCATTGCATATTGGCATAAATTATGAGCCAAACTATTTGCACTTTTAGGTACGTAAAACAAACTTAACATCAACAAAATGCCTAGCAACATCTTTAACTGGCCGAATAACGAGAATATATACTCCAAGGAATGTTCCTATTATCACCTAAGACAAAGATCGAGTGACATTAGTAGCATCTCCTTCAATGATGATTTTTTGAAGTTATGTCTTGTTGCTAAACCCACCCTAATCTACAAGCTAATGATTACGCAAAGGAGAGAAGAAGTAGAGTCAAAAATAGTTGTCACACACCCCAAATACTTACCATTATGGTCCCTTGCAATAAGAGACTGGGCTCCATTATTTGGAATAAACGCCGCATCCACATTGACTTTAACATAATCTTGTGGAGGGGGTTCCCAAAATTAACTCTACCGAACTTCATTGTTGTTACCAATAGGGTCTACATCAAGCATACATAGATTATAATCCTTTTTGAGCATTCCTTATGATGAATGAATCTGAAAAGCGATGACGAGAAGACTATATCGTTTCGCATCTTCCAAATATTCCAAATCATACACATAGAAAATATGAATCCCCTCGCTTAGTTAGATGTTCCATCCAAGTCCCAATAATCTGATATATTTGAAACTCTGAGGTAGCATTAGGGAGGTCCAGATGAACTGAATAAAACAACATTCTCACTCTTGGACAATCAAAAAGCAAGTGTAAGACGGTTTCTTCCTCTTGATGACAGAATCGGACATGAAAGATCAATATTTGAGATGAATCTTCCAATGTTGCATTTCACAGCAATCCCGTTATGGATCACTTTCCACATGAAAATGTGAATTTTAGGAAGGATATCAGAGAATGACCAGAAATTTTTCCAAGGGAACGCGCTTAATCCAGTAGATGGCTGATTGCTCATTAAAACTTGATAACAGGATTTGATTGTAAATTTTCCGAGACACGCTCGTCCAAATTAGAGTATCTTCTATATCCACCTCCGAGCTTAGAAAAATTGCGTAAATACATTGAACTATCTACGGAGGGAAAATACTTTGTAAAAGAGGCATATTCCATGTTCTGGTATCCGAGATAATTAAATCAGAGACATACCGAGTATTACCTGGAAGAGTGAATTGCTCGAACAATAAATGATCCATATTTTGATGAAGCCATGGATCTTTCACAATGTTTATCTTTTCACCTGTCGAAACTCGCCGTAAAACCTTGTTTTCCAAGAATTCTCTAACATGTAGAATACTTGCTCCAAATAGACGAACATTTTCCGAGGTTTTTGCACAAGCCAAAAAGAATCCTCTTGAATATATTTTGCACCGAGTAATCAACCCACATAGCATCGCTCTCCCGTAAGAAGCGCCGTGCCGGTTTACAAATCAAAGCAATATTCATCATCTCCATATTCTTAATTCCCAAGCCCCCACTTCGGTCTTTACTCGTTCAAATTTTTCCCAGTTAATGAAGTGAAGCTTCTTCTCCGCACCGTGGTTCCACGGAAACGATCTCATAATTTTTCCAAGTCATTACAAACCCCCTTAGGAAGCAAACAATAACCCATAAAATATATAGGAATTGTTGATAAAGTAGATTTCAATAAGATAGATCTTCCCGCTCGCATTAACAAAATGAAATCTCCAACCCGGCAATTTTCCAAAACACTTATCGCAAGGAAAGAAAAACTTGAGATTCTATAGTTTGATTTCAAAGGGAAGATCCCTAAGTATTTATCTTCAACAGACATCTCCTTTACCCCCAAATCTCGAATGATTGTGTTCTTTTGAAAAGAAGAAACTCCCTCATTGAAGTGTATAGAAGATTTGCCATAGTTTATCCTCTCCGCCCGACATACCTCCATATTCCTCCATGAGGTTCTTTAAATTCTTTACATTAATTCTAGAGTTTTCTCAGAAGAAGAATAGATCATCTCGCAAACATCAAGTGCGAAATAGTTGGTGCCCACTTGTTAATTTGATACCCTTTGATATAAACCCCGTTGTTCATACTTTTTCATTAGAAGAGATAACCCTTGAGAGCATATTATGAATAAAGATGGGGACAGAGGGCATCCTTGACGAATTTCCGTTCATTCTTGAAGAAACCTTGAGAAGCACCGTTTATATTAACGAGAAAGAAGCGGTCGTAACACACGCCATAATGAGATCATGAGCTTTACCTGCTATACCCATAACCCTTAACATATCTTCTAAGAATTTCCAGGTTAACCCTATCATATGCTTTTTCCATATCCACTTTGAGAGCAAAAACCATTAACCGCTCTAGAGTTATTCATTGAATGGCGACTCTTTAGCAATGATAATATTATCTAGAATCGGCGACCACTGTGGACAAAAGCATTCTCAGTGACTGAGGATATGAATTCTTCTAAATAGGGTTTAATTCTATTTGAAAGAATTTTCGTAACTATCTTATATAAGACGTTACATAAGGAGATTGGTCGAAAATCTGACGGGCTAGCAGGGTTTTTAACTTTTGGGATTAAGGAGATATTAGTATGGTTGAGTAAATCAGGGAAGACAGCATAATCAAATATTTTCTTTATTGATCTAAAAACATCAGTACAAACCATAGACCAACATCTCTTATAGAAAACAGGAGGATAACCATCCGGTCCAGGAGAAGTATAAGAGCCCATCTTAACAATTACAGCCCAAATTTCTTCCATTGAAGGAATCCTACATAACTCTTCATTATCCAAATTAGAGACAACTTGTCCTTGAATAGAGAATTGAGGAGGATTTTGCTGAACAGGTTCTTGAAAAATAGACTTAAAATGATGAATAAGTTGTCTAGAAATCTCACCTTGATCTGTTATCCAAGTAAGATTATCAGATAATAGATGGCTGATAGTATTTTTCTTTCTTCTTTGTTGAACAGACAAGTGAAAGTGTCTAGTATTTTGTCACCATATTTAGCCCATTGTTGCTTCATTCTCTCGATCCCAATACGTTGCTTCCATAATAAGATACTCATTCAATTGGGCAAGAACTAATCTTTCCCTCGAATATTAGTAGGAGAAGGCCGCCAAGATTGTATTTTTAGGAGCTTAGTTTTGAGAATCGCAATTTTATGCTTTATACAACCTATTCGTCTGCGACTCCAATCGCTTAGGAAAGAACCCAGTTTCATCAACTTAGATTGAATGTCTTCATCTTCATCTTCGACCAACATTCACCCACTTTTTCCAAAATTAGGATGTGATAACCACAAAGTATTTCTGCAAGTATTTAAAAGGATTGGAGCATGATCACTTGCTATTCTAGGAAGATGAAGGACTGCTGAATGATGAAACGCAATGCACCACTGGATTCGCAAGCACTCTATCCAATCGTTAGCGAATTAAATTATCAAAACCACGACCATTAGTCCATATATAAGCGGAGTCCTTTATAACCCAAATCTATCAAGTGATTGATGAATAAAATCCGTGAAGAAAGAAATATTTGAGTTAAGAACAGAACTCCCCAAATTTTTCTTCTCCCGAATGTATAGCATTAAAATCTCCGATGAAGCATTTTCGCCATCAAAATTTTGAGCATACCTGACATATTACGCCGAAGGAAGCCCTTTGATGGAAAACCGGAGGTCCATACATACAGAATAAATGCCAATTTGCTCTACCATCACCTTGATGAACCAAAACATGAATCATATTGAAAGTCTGAGAAATAACTTCAATATTAATATCTTCTTTCCACAAAGAACGCAGAGACCACCACTTCTTCCAACCGAAGAGACAATGCAATAATTATGAAAGCCAAATTGTCTAACTCTTTGTACCGACATTTGTTCGGACATTTTAGTTTCGTAAAGGAACATAATGGAAGGATTTGTACCTCCGAGGAATAACTTCAAAGCTCTAATTGTTGGGGATTCCCAAACCCCAACAATTCCATGATAAGACTAACATTTATCATGCGGTTTGTTGAGGATTTGTCGTTGGACCATTTAAAGAGGAATTGCTGTATCAATTTCCTTTGAGACTTTGGGTGAGGAGAATTTGATTTGATGTAACCCTCGTCTTGTCTTCTTTGGAGTTTTTGTTTGATGAGGTCGAGTAATAGTTAGAACATTACTTCGGCCTTGAGATCTTGCTAAGTCTTTCCATTGCGTCAAGATATTTTCAAGGAGGTTTAGCAACTACTCTTTTTCCTTTCTCGGCCCAATCGACCTTGGGACATCCACAAGAGAATCCGCATGACCAACTGCATTATCTAGAGCCGCCTAGAGTTTTGGCTTAGAGGGTTTTCTACATATGATCCTTTCCTAGCGTAAGAATTTCCTTGAGTTATATTTGGTAAAATTTGACCGCTTTATGCCATGGTATTTTGGGTAAGTATAAATCGGATTAAGACAACCCGAATTTTCAGTTACAGAAACCACTGGAGAAGGAATAAAATTTGATGCCCACTGTTGATGAAAACTTCTAGAATTCTTGGAAGAAGTACCTTCTGACAGCATAACTTGTTTGCCCCTATTTAAAGAGACGTTACCATTATCTGAAGAATGGAAAACAAAATCACAAGATGATCGTCCTCTTTCGATATTAAAGAATTCCATAGATCTTCTTTCAACTCTAAAATTATCAGGAATAACTATCTCTGATCTCAACCTTGTGGAAGATATATTCCCAGAAGCAGGCATATTATCATAATCTTGATTATTAAACGGTTGAGAAGCAGAAGGAGAAGAAGAAAATGCTGGAATTTGTAGAGACGCAGATGTTGCAGCAAAGTTAGAAGTTGATGTTGCCTGCTGGTGCTCTTCCACCACATATATGTCTTTGAAAGTCGGAACTCCAGACATCTGAGATTTTTCAGACGTATTAATGGAAGGAGAGAAGTTTGGCTGGATCATCTCAAGTGCTTGTTCATGTAGAGCCTCAGGATAGTTGGTAAAAATGTAATCCTTGAGAACACTAATCTTCGGGCAAACCTTCATTAAATGACCTATACGACCACAGAATAGACAAAACTTAGGAAGTCTGTCATACTTAATGGAAACAGTATAGTTTTGGTTGTTTGGTAGAGGAAAGGCTAATGATTGTGGAAGAGGTTCATTGATATTGATATGAGTTTTTGTTCTGGCAAATTTTCCCCACGAAGTCGCCTCATAACTCCTTATAGGTCTAGTAGTACCTAGTTGAGAGATGTATTCAAAAACAAACATTGCAAAAAGGTTCTCAACAGGGAGACCATGGATCTGAAGTCCAAACTCTACCGTTTCAAATTTGTAATCTGAAGGTAATTTTCCGGGTAAGCATTTCTCTAAAGCATACAATTCCTCTTTAATGATCCACGGAGTACCGTCTAATATCATAATTGCATCAGCCTGTGATTCAAATTTGATTAAGAATGTATCATCTGTGAATAGGGAAATGTAATACGGGTGATTGGTTCTCCAGAATTTTTGTAGAACTTCTCTAACAGTATTGATCTCGTGGAGTTTTGGCTTTATGATTTTAAGAACAGCATGTTTGATGGTTTAGTTTTGCTCCTGGGAAATTTGAATTCAAGTTGATGGTTGATGAAGACTTTTCCCTGTGATAGCAGGGTTTGAAAAAATGTCGTAGGAAATCACCATCACCAGTGGAATTGATTAGGGTTCATCTTGATGGGGAAGTTTGTAGGAAATGATTAAGGAAAAACCTAAAATGTAATAATTTTAAAGGTTTCAAAAAACCAATCGAGGAAGTTAAAAGTGGTTTTCGTCTGGCCATTAAGCAATGACGCTTCAGAACCGTCAAATTAATGGTTTATGGATGAAGGTATGCCGAAAGATGATGATCATTGAGTGAGTTGGAAGGACAAAGAGATGAATTTAAAACACCGATTTCCTTGATTGGAAATCGCCTTCTTGAAAGAACTTTTTAGGATTAAATTCCAGCAATCCAAACGGTACTTGTAAAACTTTGATATAGACAAAGGTTACTTTTAACAATGAAAGTAACAATGATTACATTAAATGGAATACATCCGGATTGAGAGAAAATTAACGAGAGGAAAGAGTGGATTAAAGATTAATAATGATTAAGACATTGAAA
>JAJJWW010014866.1:0-64442 GCA_023531295.1 Papaver armeniacum
GCAATATTTGGCACTCATCACCAAGGTCCGGGTATCTGCACTCCCAAACCCATTTGGAACTTGGAGATCTGGTGACGAAGACGACTGCATTCAAGGTTGGGAGCATGACGGTGAAAATGACCACTCCACCTGACTCACCCACCGAAAGATAAGATGAACCGTACACTGCAGCGATGTTATCCAGTGCGGCTACTGCAAGCTCATCAACGCTGATAAACTAGAAGGCATAACAATTCACTCACAATGGCTCAAACCCTATCGAACTTAAGACGTTGTGCTACCACTTTCCAGCGTCCTCCACACTTTAAAACGCTGTGCTATTTCCTCCAGCGTGTTTCCTTTTACAATTTCATGTCATATTTGTAATTCCTCCAGAAAATGATTGCAATACTTGCATTCATAGTTAGGGTTTCAATTTTCAATTTTTAATTTAATTGAAGCGTTATTTCCATCTGAGAACCTCTCTACCCCTAAAAACACAAAATCCTGAGTCAGCCTAAATCAACCCACTAGAGCAAGGAAGGAAACCCTAAGCAAACATCTCATGGGAAGAAGGAAATAGAATGTGTGCACAAAAGGAAAATGATTTGAGCCATCGGACTCAGCAAGACCAAAGAGATCTCACGTCAGGAGCACATACAGATGCAATCTTAACGAGGGGTTATGACATAAACCTTTATTCAATGGTAAGAAAATAGAAGAAAAGATCTTGAACTCAGCCGCCACTGAGTACAAGAAAGAGGTTCAAAAATTATGGGAATACACTTGAAAAGAGAAAAGGAAGCAAAGAGGTTTAGCCGTCAAGAAGAATAACCGCGCCTGCACCACTGCTGGGTCCTGCTTCAACGCCACCACCTGCTACCGCTTCTCCCTTCAGAGCCTCAACTTCCGCTTCAGATGTTTGCACAGCAACGTTCTTCGTCCTAACATCATCGGCAGGAACGGCTTCCAAGTCTTCCTCAAAGCCCACATCAATATTAGGGTTTACGCTGATTGCCTTCGAACACTGTGTCCTGCCTCGTGTCGAATCAAGGATTATTACACCGTCCCGGGATTGGATAATCACGCCTATCTTCATCCGGAGGCCGTTTATGCTCCACTCTCCGCCTCTTTAACCGCGCTGCAAATCTTTCTGCCCTTGCGCTTACTGGCGCTCGCAACGCTTCCTCATGCCTCCATCGTTCTTCCATGTCAATCGCAGCTGAAAGGGCACATATGCGTCCCTTGGTGATACGCAGGTGCAGAACAAACATCCCTGTATAGCACGACCAACTTCACGAAGTGGGAGATCAATTTTAGCCATTACCTCCTCGTGCGCATTAGTCTCAGGTTTGTCAACTTCGAAACTCTCTTCTGGAGAAGTTACAGAATAATCATCGCCCGCTGCTTCCATGATAGGCTGCAAAGAAAAAGAAGTTATGGGCACACAAAAACATGTGTATCATCATCAGTCAAATCAGAAGATCAGATGAGTACGGAGCAATACCTGAAATACAAAAGGAACGACTATGTGATGAGAAGAATCCTAAGAATTTTTCTTTATAATCTAACAAGTCAACAGAATCCCAGGAGAAAAGGAGTCTCTACTTGCCACCTATAAAGGCTACCGATTCAAGATAGCGATCAATGATGCTTATCGGATATATCTGAGGAAAGCAGCCGTGTAATGAAGGGGAGTGCGCCTAGTCCAAGCAATGGGCCAAGCTCTTTCCAGATAATACGGAGGAAACCCAAAGCGACTCGCTAGATCAAGTCCTGCTCCCTCCACCATTCTAATCAGGACCGACCAGTTCTGGACAACACCTGACGATGCCGACCTATGTGGTAAATGTATATTCACCGTAGCTTGGTCATTTATGTATACAAACTTGTCACCATCTTATGCCTACCCCATAATAGCGTAACCATTATGCGCTAGGCAGGGGACTTAATGTTGATGGTGGATTTTCATTTAAGGGCTGAAATTGTAAAAGCCAAAATTATGCGCTAACATCTTGCAAAAGATAAAGCCATTGATAAGTGTTGAATACTTCTTCACTTTACTAATTCACCTAGAATAGAGCATGTGGCAATAATCCCAGTATTCTGTGAATTAAATACACAAAATTCATCCAGGTTGGAGCATGTAGCAACAATCCCATATACCCTGTGAATTTAGAGCATTATTAATTAATGCATGACCAGCCTCGTATTTCCTGTACTCATTACCGGTGCGGCATGACGACTGAGTGTTGTTCTCAGCAGAGCAACACGAATCTCCAAGCATTAATAATAAAACATATACGAAATACTGATGAGTGCTAAATAGTGCATATTTATACACCTATTTATTGGCATTTTACTCATCTTTTGCGCATAGAAATCAGATATTATCCCAGCATTCTCGTGTTTTCTTTGTTTTCAAGAATAAATATTTGTTTTAATTAATTTTGTATTTTTAGGTACTAAATAAAGTCCTGAGAATCCGAGGAGCCAAAAGAGCGAAGAATTGGAGTCGAGCATCTATGGAGCAGAGATAGCCAAAGCTCCGCGCAATGCTTGCAACCCAACAAGTAGCAACTCATCTCAAGACATGGGCTTGAGCTAGACTCGACCCGCGACCCGGATCCGAGCCCGTCCACTCTAAGCCGTCAAGATTTTGATCTTCTACATCCAACGGTCGCCGCTTCCATGTGCATCGAAGATCGTCGCTCCCGTGCTACGCCAGATCACACCAAGACCGCCAACCATTCTCGTCCGTTCAGATCTCCTCACTCAATCCAACGCCGCCGGTGCCTTCCCATCGACACTTCATTTGCATCGCTCAACACCACATCACCTATATAAGCAGCCAAATCACAACCCTAACTCATTTTTCTTTCTTCTCTTCTTTCTTCTCTCCTTCTCACCGACAGAGAACTCGCAAAACCCGTACAACCCCATCACCTTCTTCCCCGACCATCTTCTCGCAAACCGCATCATCGCCACCATCTCTCCCTCTACCGCCGCCATCGCCCAACAACCACGCCATCACCTCCTACTTGCTTCTATTTCATTCATAGCTTCTAAACCTAGAAGCTAAGTGAGAAATAGAAGGAACTAGGTTAGGGTTTCATCACAAAGTGGGGAAAAATCAAAGCAATAGAGTTCTCGAGCACGATTAGACAAGGGAGAACGACGATTCGAGGAGTGGGTGAGATTATTTCTCATTAAATTTCTATTTTATTTCGAGTTTTGGGAAAAATTAGGGTTTGGGAATTATTTGCTTGCATGTATAAAAGAGAAGGAGTGGTGAGTGTTTGAGACACTCCTGGGTTAGCCGGGCTGTCAATTAGGGTTCGTTTTAGATTTCATTTGTGTTTAATTTCCTTGTCATGTTTTAATTTTAGTTCACAGGGGTGTTTGATGAAACCCCTGTTCCTATGTTGAGTGAATCATATCAAATTCTATGTCTTGTTGTGCTTAATGGAGATGAGTGATTGTAATATGTATGGAGCTAATGAATTTGTGATGGTTTGTACTATAAAAAAGACAGCCATACTAGGAATACATTAGTGATATCAGGTTGAACCACTTAGGAGTAATTAGTTAGCTTACAACCCCAAATGAGCTTGTGATAACTTGTACCGTGAAAAGACAAGTTATACTAGGAGTAAATGAGGATAGTTAGCTAAAGGATTCCTCCACTTGAGGCCTTCTAGAGGAAGGTATGAGACACGAATCGAGTATGTTTGACCTTAGCATAGAAGTAGAGGTGGATTCACAACCCTGGCACTTACCCATTGTCACATTTTATACCTTTGCCTTAGTTTAGAGTCACCATTCCAATCTCAGTCGCTTCGACAACCAATATTGTGTTACATACATTACTTAGAAACTCAGTCAAGCAAGCCTTAGATCATACATAGCACCCCCTCGTCTCTGTGGATCGACCCGTACTTGCCGCGTCTCCAATAGACGCCGTGCACTTGCGGTATAACCCGTAGGCCGTAATTTAAGCATCTTCTCGGGCCTACCAAGTTTTTGGCGCCGCTGCCGGGGACTTGGCGCGTGCCCTGTGACTATTGGCTTGATTTACTGTGTTTTATTTTCATCTCTGTACATTCGCTTTACATTTTCTTGCTTTTAGTCTTGATTAGTACAACTTAGTTTCATTTCTGTGCACCCTTGCATCTGTAACTTGTATCTTGTTTTAACCTTTGTGCATCTTCTAGCTTAATTTGTGTAGCTTGTTTTAACCATTGTAGCTGTAGCTTTTAACTTCAACCATCCTGTTCATTTTCATTTGCATTTACCAAGCCCTGTGACAGTCCAAATTGCTCTTCCCCAGTCAGTCCAAAGAACAGCAGCTGAGCATAGTTGCAGCGGCACAGCCATCTCGGCTGCACAGGTTGGTGACTCCACCTATAATCTCTATTCTGTGTAATGCCCTGTTATGTGTTCTGTGACCATAGAGCCATCTGCCCTGTAGCTGCGATTTGAAAGTGAACTTAGATAGCCAAGCCCTGAGCATAATCCCAAGCTTTGCATGATACTTGCTTGCTTGTTTGATCACTGTGTTGAATGCCAGACCCTGCTCACTTGCTAGCCCCTGAAGCTACAAGTATGAGCTGTCACCTGTGAAAAACAAATAGTTAAACATATCTTGTTGACTTGTCTTGAATTGCCAGCATTTGTGAGGAATTGTGTGGCCTGAGCTAGTCTGTGTCACTCTGTACTTGCTTTGCCTTGCAAGCCCCTGTAGCTGCAGGCTGTAAGCTTTTCTTGATTAGACCAAGGTTGTGATCAACCCTGAGCTGGCTTGAATCCCTGGTAAGCCTGTTCTGCTTGACCCAGTGCTAACCCTGTGCATCATTGAAAGTGTGTAACCTGAGTCATGTGCTATAACCCTTGAGCCAACTTATTGTCAATATCTGCATGCTAGAGTGAGTTGAAACCAACTGAGTGAATCAAAGACCTGTTGTGAGTCCTATATCAACGGTTTTTGAGTTACTACCCTGCACCTTGTTAGCTGTTAGCCCTGAAGCTGTGATGTGAGCCTTCTGCTAGACTCTGAACCTACAATTTAAGCCAATTCCATCGGCCCTGTAGTGTTTATGCTAGACTCTGAGTCTGTAGAAACCTTAAACTGAGCATAACCAAGCTGTCTTGTGCTCTGTGCTGTGCTGTAGCCTGTGATAACTTGCTGTGCTTACCTGACTTGCACACACCTGGGCTTGCACATACCAAGTAACATGCACACAAACTGAGCCCAGCACCATCAATCTGGGCTGACTGACCACACTGCTGGGCCTAAACAAAACTGAGCCCACAGTTCCACTAGGCTTTACACAAACTCCGGGCTTTTGCACTCTTCCACCGGGCTAGTTAAACCCACATCTCGTTGGGCTGTACACACAGCCCACATAATCGATCGACCTCTCTCATTGGCCGGATCGGGCTTACACCAAATCGAGCCCACAAGAACACAAGCACCACTGGGCTGAGCTTTCTCACTGGGCTGCTTAGGCTAAACCTATTAGCTGGGCTGTGCAACCAATCTGGGCCATTTAACTGTTGGGCTGAACACTTTCACTTGGCTAACTCAACCTAAGTTTTGCAAACACTTTGGGCTGCAACCACACATAATCCCAACAAACCAAATGAAACCCAACAAACCAAAAACCCAATAAACCAAACTAGATATTGAGTTCAATTTGATAAATCATGTCAGGATTTTGGTCCGCATCTGGGGATTCAAACAAATCCCTTAGAGAGCTTGCTTACGGGCATCTTTCACAAGATGAACACCCATACCATAGTGACTTTAGGGAATTTTATGGGCCTTCTCAGGGCCCTGATCTCACATACCCTAATCATTATGATCACATACATCATCCACCACAGGTTGAAAATGAACAATTTTCTCATACCCAGTCATCACTTTTAGATCATTATGAAATGCATGCTTGCACCTTATGTGGTGGCTTAGACCACCCTGATGATTACTGTTATATTTTGCATGCTTATAGACAGTCTAGAGAAAACCATCCAACGTATGAAGTGTCTAGAAGTGACTATGCTGGCAACTATTGGGACCATAATCAACCTGCACACATGCATCATTCACCACAATGGGGAGATGAACAATTTTATACTCCACCAACTCCTAGTTTGCAATCAACAATGGAAACACTCATGGAGCAAAATGCTAGGCTTGAAATGAATGCAATGCATGACCATTCATATAGCAACATGTCTGAATTTCCCTTCTCTAGTGAACCTCATGCACAACCATACAATGAATATCTATATGAGGAATGCATACCCACTAGTGAAGACTCTCCTTCAATAGAAAAACTCAAAATGATTCTTCACCAGATTGAATTACAAACTGATAGGATTGAAAATAGTGTTTCTAGTCTTACTCATGCACTTAACATTGAACATGAACCTAATCTAGAGGTAGATGAGTACACGAAAAATACTACCATTTTGAATGGAGAGATAAATTCTTGCTATGATGATGATGACGATGAATATGAAGAGCATGTGTATTTTGAAAATATAGTAGAATCTTTTGGTTCAGAGACGTTAGGCGTCTCTTCTGTGAACCCTATGAATGATGCTTCTTCTGATATTCATGCATGTGATGTTGATGTGGAACCTGTGGAATTATCCTGTGAACATAAACATGATTTACCCTCTTCTGACTTTAGGAAAGTGTGTGATGGTGCAATTGATCTTATACATGAAAACAACTTAGATGTACCTACCCTCTCTCCTGGGTCACAAATTGAAACTCCTCCACCAAACCTAGGTGTAGTTTGTCACAAAATTGCAAAACCAACTTTTCTGAAAATGCCTAACTTAGGCTTAGAGCTTTGTGCTTCCCAAGTCCTCTTGGACTATTTTGCATCAAAGTATAACACTCTTAAGGAGCCACAGTTGGAATATGTATGTCCTTTTGTAATTAGCAAAACTCATTTTGAGTTAGACCTTTTGCATGATGTACCATTAAAATTGCAAGATTTTGTTCTCACAAACACACCCGTTCACAAGTTTAGGTTTGGGGGAAACTCATTCCCATTTGCAGTCTTACGTGCACTCTCATATTATATTTGTGTAAGGCTGTTAATGTGTGTACATATCGTCTATTGGGTTGATCCTCAACTCTTTAGATTGTTAGTTTATGGTGAATTTTTGTATATAATCCAGTAGGACTTGTTAAATTTTTCTTTTCTTGATTCGGTTGAGTCTTCTTGCACATATATTATGCTAATCCGATATGATCTCCGTTGAGAATATTGGATTCTAGCCTTGACGAATGAAGCTCAAACCTTGCTCCCGCCGACATTCCGGTAATCTCTTCCTTTTATCTTTTCAAAGATAGTTCTCGTGGTACGTGATCGTTTAAATTTTTCCTATCTGTGACACATTGAGGACAATGTTTGATTTAGGTTTGGGGGTGCATTTGCATTTAGAGTTTTTAGTCTTTTATTTTACCTTTTATTTTCAAAAAAAAAAAAAAAAAAAAAAAAAAAAAAAAAAAAAAAACTCTTTTGTAAAAACCTCCAACTTTTAGAGATTTTAGAGTCACTAGCATGCTTTTAGCTATGTTTACATAGAGATTCTGACCGAAATAACAGAACTTGGAAGTAGGGGAAAACGCAATCGGGTTCCTTAGTTGATTAGAGCGTTAAAGTTGGATTTAACCATACGGGAGGGCGAATTAGGTCTTTGTTTAGATATTCGGTAGTAGAATTGTGATCAACCATAGTGGAGACTACCCATTTTACATCAAGCGAGGTACCGACCTTCACTCTTTGTGACTTTCTAGAAAAGCTTTTAGAGTGTGTGTCACCGTACGTCAATTCCGGTAGGAATGGTGAGCTACCCAACTTCGCACCACTTTCAAAGACTACTTTTGATCTCTTGAGTGCTAGTTTTTGTCAATCATGAGGGTGACGTCTAAAGATGAAAACTCCTTCTAAATACCGATTTGTAGTTAGCATCATTCTCTCTCTCAATCAGCAAGACCCATAGAAACACATCATCGTCAGCAAGCGGAGCAGAATCAGAATATTGAAAGAAAAATTGATATAGTCCAAGGTTTATGTGCAACAAAGAAAAGAAAAGAAAAGATGAGAATTAATGAAGTTTGTGAAAAATTTAAGTTTATTGTTTTGATTGTAATAAAAAAAAAAAAAAAAAAAAAAAAAAAAAAAAAAATTGTGTGTTTATTTTCGTTTCATGTACTATGCTAGAAAAAAAAAAAAAAAAAAAAAAAAAAAAAAAAAATTATTATTCAAGTTTTTGTAAAGTTCAGAAGTTCGTCATCAACAGTTGAAGACCGAAGATTGAAGACGTTTCTATGGTTTCTTATGAGAGAGTGATATTAATTGCCGATCGGGTGAAAAGGAAGTGAGTAATCCCACCCTTGCTAATGGTTGATTTTCCTTTCTTAGAGATCATCAGAAAAAGATTCTTTTTGTCCACACTTCTGTGGAGTCTCCAGATTTTATTTCGGAAGGTTATCCTTCCTACCTACAACGTGTGCAGGATTTTCTCTTTATTCCCGCCGCACACATGAGAGACTAAAAAGCGATCTTTTTGAGTGCAATTATCATAAAACCCTAATGGTGAGGCGAAGTCGAGGCTTATGATCACAATCGAATCCGAATTCTTTCATATGGTATGGTTACTTCTCGCTCAAAGCACTTAAGGATGAGAATGCGTTCTTCGATAGTTCTAACTTCGTTACTAGCATGCAGAAACTCTATGTCCTCATAACTTCTTGGAGGCTTGAGACTCTTTTACACTCGAAGTTGGAGAAGGTTTTGTGGGTACACCTCTTGTAAACCCTCACGAGACTACAACTCGTCCACTAGGGACACCTAGGGGTTTAAAGGCTTAGTGCATACGCTAAATGCATTCGAGAGACTGCGACAGGGGTATAGTTAGGATTTCTTATTTTTCTGTTTCACTTGAGGACAAGTAAAATTCGGGTTTGGGGGTATTTGATGAGTGCTAAATAGTGCATATTTATACACCTATTTATTGGCATTTTACTCATCTTTTGCGCATAGAAATCAGATATTATCCCAGATTCTGTGTTTTCTTTGTTTTCAAGAATAAATATTTGTTTTAATTAATTTTGTATTTTTAGGTACTAAATAAAGTCCGGAGAATCGAGGAGCCAAAAGAGCGAAGAATTGGAGTCGAGCATCTATGGAGAGAGATAGCCAAAGCCCGCGCGCAACAGTTGCAACCCAACAAGTAGCAACTCATCTCAAGACATGGGCTTGAGCTAGTCCCGACCCGCGACCCGGATCCGAGCCCGTCCACTCTAAGCCGTCAAGATTTTGATCTTCTACATCCAACGGTCGCTGCTTCCATGTGCATCGAAGATCGCTGCTCCCGTGCTACGCCAGATCACACCAAGACCGCCAACCATTCTCGTCCGTTCAGATCTCCCCAGCTCAATCCAACGCTCGCTGGTGCCTTCCCATCGACACTTCGCTGTACTGCTCAACACCACATCACCTATATAAGCAGCCAAATCACAACCCTAACTCATTTTTCTCTTCTCTTCTTTCTTCTCTCCTTCTCACCGACAGAGAACTCTGCAAAACCCGTACAACCCCATCACCTTCTTCCCCGACCATCTTCTGCAAACCGCATCATCGCCACCATCTCTCCCTCTACTGTCGCCATCAGCCAACAACCACGCCATCACCTCCTACTTGCTTCTATTTCATTCATAGCTTCTAAACCTAGAAGCTAAGTGAGAAATAGAAGGAACTAGGTTAGGGTTTCATCACAAAGTGGGGAAAAATCAAAGCAATAGAGTTCTGAGCACGATTAGACAAGGGAGAACGACGATTCAGAGGAGTGGGTGAGATTATTTCTCATTAAATTTCTATTTTATTTCGAGTTTTGGGAAAAATTAGGGTTTGGGAATTATTTGCTTGCATGTATAAAAGAGAAGGAGTGGTGAGTGTTTGAGACACGCCTGGGTTAGCCGGGCTGTCAATTAGGGTTCGTTTTAGATTTCATTTGTGTTTAATTTCCTTGTCATGTTTTAATTTTAGTTCACAGGGGTGTTTGATGAAACCCCTGTTCCTATGTTGAGTGAATCATATCAAATTCTATGTATTGTTGTGATTAATGGAGATGAGTGATTGTAATATGTATGGAGCTAATGAATTTGTGATGGTTTGTACTATAAAAAAGACAAAGCCATACTAGGAATACATTAGTGATATCAGTTGAACCACTTAGGAGTAATTAGTTAGCTTACAACCCCAAATGAGCTTGTGATAACTTGTACTGTGAAAAGACAAGTTATACTAGGAGTAAATGAGGATAGTTAGCTAAAGGATTCCTCCACTTGAGGCCTTCAGAGGAAGGTATGAGACACGAATCGAGTATGTTTGACCTTAGCATAGAAGTAGAGGTGGATTCACAACCCCGGCACTTACCCATTGTCACATTTTATACCTTTGCCTTAGTTTAGAGTCACCATTCCAATCTCAGTCGCTTCGACAACCAATATTGTGTTACATACATTACTTAGAAACTCAGTCAAGCAAGCCTTAGATCATACATAGCACCCCCTCGTCTCTGTGGATCGACCCGTACTTGCCGCGTCTCCAATAGACGCCGTGCACTTGCGGTATAACCCGTAGGCCGTAATTTAAGCATCTTCTCGGGCCTACCAAATACCCATACAGGCTACAACTCTCGGTGTGTTATACTAACCCGATTGAGCATATTTGAACCTGAACTGACCATATCGGTCTAAAAACGATCACGACCATCCAACTTCACCAAAGATGATTGGATGACCTAGATTAAATCCATGACCCCAAGCAGGTATTGGAATATTCACCACCGACCCACCGCGGACCCCGCATGGTCGGTCTCCCAAAAAAAAAGGGTGGCACAGCTTTCCAAACCGTCCAAAGCAGTATGGACGAAAAACCCTAAATTAGGGTTTGCGGCACATTACATGTATCGCAAAACAGTCTCAACCATCCATCTTCGCAGGCATAGATGGAGGGTGTAGATGTAGATTCAAAGGGCCCAGAATATGTCAACACAAACACCGTGGGCCCACCTACATACCTGACTGATCGGTCAGGACCAACTATGGTTAGTTGTATTGATTCGTGCGCCCCAAAATGGGTGTGACACGCTGCCAGCAAAACTTAATTAGGGTTGTGTCGCGATCACGAGCGTCCATCTTCTCCTGCACGAATGAAGGGTCCAGGAATAGACTAAGCAGGTCCGGTAAGTATCAACACGATCACTATGGGCCCACCTATCTCCACACCCGATCGGCCAAGACCAAACTTGGCTGCACATCTTGATTCACGCGCCCAAACTAGGCGTGGTAACACTTCCCAGCCACAAACTGATCTCGACCGCTCAAGTTTACCGGACAAATTGAGTGGCTTAGATCACGTTTCTATGGGACGATGAAGTACAGGTATATACACCATCTCACCGTATGCATGCTGGGATCGATCGGCCAAGACCGACCAAGCTTGGTCGTCTTGGAACGCGCGCCCAAAATTGGCATGATGCGCGGCTTTTGCGGCACCAGATTTTTGTTGCAAATCGATCTCAACCGCTCCTCTTTGCCGGTCAAATTGAGTGGCCTAGATCGCACCTTCATGGGAAAGTGAGGTATGGACATGTACACCGGCATTGCCGTCTACACGCATGCCCAGTCGGTCCTTTCCAAAACACCTCCCATGCTTGGATTCGACCAAGCTGAAGAGTGATGGTTGCGCTCCTCTTCAAAAACCCTAATTCCATCAACGGTCGCATATGAGTGTCTCAAAGATCATCTCGTCCAGTCCCAACTTCACGGCTTGGTTATACAACCCTGGTCAGGAGTTAATTGGTCAGTGAGGCGTCATGGTGATCACCACCCGTCACTTTACCACATCATGATGCAGTACTGCATAGAATACACACGATACTTCACAAGTATCGACTTCCTAAATAACTTAGTTATTCAATCTAGCATTACATGCTACTTTCTGTGGGTCCCACGATCCACACACTCGAGACATCAATCATGTCACAAACTGGGGGATACATACTGGGGTATTGGTATGGAGATTTACAGCGTGCAGCGTGCAACGCGCCATCACAAGAACGTGTTAGGAAGTCATGGACGGTTAGAGATGACGGAGAAGTGGGCAAGATTGGTCGTGTAACACTAACACACAACTCCACTACTCCATCACTCCACTTCCTCCACTTCCCACGAGAGACGTGAATTGGGATCAAATGACTTGTATAAATAGGTTCTCCTCCCTATTTTCAAAAAACAACAGAACAAGTCCAGACAACAGAGGCAAGTGTTGATACCATCGTATTCAAACACTGAATCGATAGCTTACATCCCGCAATCCGGTTCAACTTTATCGATACAAGTCATACATAGCCAACACCTTCACAATCTCAACACCTTCTTCGCTTCCTCCCTAAGATCAACCCCATCTCCTTCACTTTGTGACCGAAACAAGTCTGGAACGACCATTTCTTGGTTTAGGCCGGATTTGCACAGATTGATTTCTCGAATCTACAAGCACTCCCGTGTAGTGCATTTGTTTAAGGTTTAAACTCATTTCTCATCCACACACCCCAAATTACCAAAACCGGAAGAAATAGTTTTCACCCATAAACACTCTTGTAGAGATCCCTCACTTGGGACTTGATATATGTGCCTCAACCATTGTGCCAGATTGCCTTCATACTAGTTCTCCAGAACCTAATAATGTCCAGGAAGAAGTTCAGTTATTAGAAACCCATCCTCTGGTTGATGTGGTTTACCCAGGCTATGATACCAAGATTGATTTTTTTTCCCACCAAATATTTTTCAACCAATTGTGGGAACGTATATGTTTCAGATGTGTCAATTATTAAGTTTTGAGACTAAACCTAAGTACATTAGGAGAATAGAAATGACACATTTGATTAAGATTGACCACCACTTTCATCGTGGTCAATTGTGTGAGTCAAACCTGATTGACTTTAAGGATCCGCAGTTATTTAGCTTATTATTATGTGCTTCTAAGTTTTTACTTGAGTATTTCCAGACTCTAATACCTAAATCGGATCTTAGCTATGAGGAAATACAACCCATGAAAATATTTTATTTGGACCCAGTTGTAGAACCTGAACCTGAACCACATCTAGATGTAGTTGTCTTAAACAGGAAACTAGACAAGGGTGTGCTTTATTTGTTAATTTTCTTGGCATGTTGCAGATTCCTTTTACTTGTGATAGTTATATTTGGTTTTGATGACCCAAAGATATTTAGGCTATTACTTTATGATTTTATGAGGTGACTAATCCTTTCTTAGTCTGGCTGAAGACTTTAAACTTAGCACTTCTTGGGAGGTAACCCAATATTCATGCGACACGGTAATATCTTTCCTTAACTCTTTTACTTCAAATGGTAACAGTTTCTCCTTGTTCATGCTTAAAATTTTATCTTTAGAACATTGAGGACAATGTTAGATTTAAGTTTGGGGGTATGGGAGAAACTTTTTAGTTGCATTAATAAACTCCAGAGCTTAGAAATTTATGCTTATTAAGGATGGCACTAACCAATCTAAGTGGATGGAAGCATTTTGGTTGTAGAAGTTGAGGAACCAATCTGATTAGATGGAAACATCTAAAGAGTCTATTCATAAAAGCACAGAGCTCAGGTGTTAGAATTAAAGAAAAACATGGTAGTTTCGCCATATCTCGTTGAATCCTTTTCACTTCTATTTTTATTTTATTTTCTTTAAAATATGTTTCTCTAAGTGATTAAGTGGGGCTCACGATTCAAGTTGTTACCACTGCTAGGGTGAAATAGAGTGATTGAGATACCAAAAAAAAAAAAAAAAAAAAAAATTGATGTGGTTGTGAATAGTGGTAAATAAAGTTCGTTCAACTCGGACTTGTGGAGACTCGATTTAAGACTTAAAAATAAAATAAAGAAAATATATTCACAGGGTTGTCACAAATATCGAGAGATTACTGGGACTCGGGATTTCACTGTTTTTCATATTCAAGTGGTTCAGAAATTAATCCTAGGCGATTATAGCTCAAAACAATATTAACTCTATTCTTTGCCAAAGTAGATTCCATAAAATATTACTTATATATCATAAGCATGGCGCATCAAGAATCCCTAGGACTAAGCATGCTCCATCAAACAAAGTCACATGTAATTAATAGAAACCTTAATTCAATTAAAATCGGTGCAAAAAGTAAATAAAGAATTAACTAAATTACCACATGGATGAATTACAACTTCCTCCGTCGTCCCAGTGTTGGGGTTTAGCTCCTCATGTAGAAAACACACCCAAAAGATAGAAACATGGCTCAAAAGGTGTTTTTATTGAAAAATAATATAATGCAGCGAGTTTGTAACAGAGATGATTGTTACAAAACCCACTGTTACAGAGAAACCGTAACAGGACTGTTGCGAACTCAAAATAATTGTTGCAAAAATTGTTACAAAGATGATGAATTTGAAAGATAAGGTAACACTTTATGCGACTGTCTTTGCCTGCTGTTCTCTGGTTTTCTTCTTCTTCTTCGCTGGTAAAGAACTCGACTCTGCAACTCCTTCTGCAGCTACCTAATCACCTCCGTTCGGTCCCCCAACTCTCGGTCTCGTTTTCTGTGTCTCAAACCACCATATTTATACACTTCAGGCCCTTGTAACTCGATTAAACCTCTCTCTTTTCCTTCCCCTCAAGTCTCGGACTTTCCTTCCTCTGCCATTCTCTTACACGTATTCCAGCCGTCCAAACCTTTTTAAAATCTCTCCAGTTGAGCATATAATAATCCAGAGGATATACCTTCCTTTTCTAAGTGTAACTTCCCCAATCCGCAACCAAGAAATCCCGATATATCTCTCTGCCCCTGTTTTAGAAAATCTTCGTGTAAATCTCCTCTTCCTTCGAAGTTACGCATACTACCAAGCCTGTTTCGATGTAACAGGCCGGTCCAAATTCAAATCCAACAAATTCTCCGTTTAAATCTCAGCAAAAATACATCCAAACAATCCCGTGATATCCCACTCCCTATTTCGTTGAGAAACGATTATCCATCCCAAATGAATACGTTAAATCACTTATAGCAGTCTTTTTTATCCCACGGAGTCCATTCCAACCAGTATATGCGATTGGGTCTCGTTAGAATACTTGCATATTCGATCCAGAAATATAGCAGGTAAAACCAAATATTTTCCCGCCAAAACATTTTGAATTGTTGAAGATGACCTCCCCTTATCCTCTGATGGGGTGCGAATAGCCTGTGCCATGAGGTTGCCCCTTATCTAAACTGAGAGTCCAAATAGTAATTTTCTCCCACGAGCGCAAATACCACTTTTCAAGCCAATTTTCCCGCACAAGTGTATTTCTCCAAAAACACCTACAAAAACATAAAATAACCAAATAAGAACAAAATCTAACACTAACAATATACATAATTGAGAACAAAATAGACACATAAATGCGTCTATCAAAAAGCAATAAATATACGCAATAAAATCAGGCTTTTCTTAAACAGGAAAACAATTAACTAACAAGATTGTTACCTCAAATTTCGCATCCTCTTTTCCAATATGTTTGCATCTTCTTCCAGGGAGAATGGATATCTAAATATCATTATGTTGTCATTCTTATGCAAAACAAAAGAATAACAACAACCAACCTTTACCAGAGAAAGGTTGAAAACCGGTTTTTAACTATTGCAGGCAAAAGTTGAAAACCCTCGAAACACATATGCTTTTATGCTAAACCAAAACCGATTCAACATATTGTGACTTTTTCACATATTGTTTCTATCAGAACCCCTCATGATCCTTTGATAAAGCCTACCATCATGGGCTAGAATTTAATCCTGCTAAATCAAAAAGTCACCCAAACCATAAGGGTTCACAACATTTTGAGGTCGAATATTAAGGTTATGAAAACCGAAAACATATATCTCATAAATTATGTAGTTGCAGGAAATCCTACACTACACCCCTCACAAGAATCCACACAATCAAACCATTTTAAGATGTACAATTATAATTTTTATTGATTACCTTCTTGAATGTTTACAAGATAAAATGGAAAAGAGCTAAAGAAATTACAATCACTATAAACTTTTTCTCTCTTAATGACTTGCCCAACACTCGAAAAAAGATCTCTCTCCAATAGGCCTGTTCGGCTCTTTATATAGGGTATTACATAATGGATGACAGCTAAGCTGTCCTTTATTTTTGGGAACGATTTGCGAAGTGTCGCCAGTGTACAAATGCATTATCTCGCGACACTCCTAGATCTCGCTAGGTCTTCACACCTTTCTCGTGTTCTGGCTGTCGTCATCCATTGCGTCACTTATTTTATTCGTCTGCGACGCCTTCGCTACGTAACGTTTATGAATTTCGCAGAGGTGTTGGTGTTGCGATATTCTGATCCTACATCTTGCCTCTTCTCATGTCTTCTCTGCGAAGAAGAGAATGTCATAAGAATTATTATTTTCAAGCTGCCGCAACTGTTCATTTCTTTCCATCAATCTACCGCCAGGATTCCGTGAATTAGGCGTAACTGCCTACACGTGTCAAAATCTCCCCTTTTTACCAGTAAATTTAATGTTAACCGGTCACTTTTTTCTTGTCTATTTAAGGAGAAATTCTCCATGAGGATGTTTCCTTTCTTTTATTTCATCTTCTTCATCGTCTGCAACTTTTTACTGCTATTTTTCTTTCTGCAATTCTTCATCGTCTTCCTGCTATTGTCTCTCTGCTACTGTTCTCATCATCTTTCTGCTACTGTTTCTATGGAGCCATCAAGGTTTGTTAATTTTGCCAAAATTGATCTTTTTGTGATTGATCTCTTCTATCGAAATTGTTTTATCCTAATATTATTCTTTCTCTAATGATTCCCGTGTTGTTTTTGTTTCAGTAAGAATAAATCTAACACCAAGTTCACAGTTCTAAACCCTAATGTTCCCGTGGGCTCGCAACCGAAAATCGATGTTACTAAAAGGAAGCCTGCGAATAGCAAGGTATTAAGAAACACTTATTCTTCTAATAACAATATTGTTGCCTTTGTTTCTTATTTGACTTGTGATTCACAGGATGACAAAAATATTGATAGATCCCCCAAGAAACCTCGCCGTTCTAAAAATGTTGAATCTTTTGTTTACTTTCCTGTATTCAAGCTCATAACTCCTCCTGCGATATCTTCGCAAGATAAACCAACACCTCATGTGATATCTTCGCAAGATAAACCAATACCTTCTGTGATATCTTCACAGGACAAACCAACACCTCCTGCGATATCTTCGCATGATAATTCTACTTTTATAATCTCTGAAAATGTCGCTTCCGATTTTCCTCCTAAACCTGAGTTTTCCATAAATGAAGTCCCTCAAGATGAACCCTTCTCTTCTTATATTATTAATGCTTATGCCTCACCCCCAATCATTGACCTTCAGCAGGTTTCCTCTTCTCATGACATTCCTATGACCAAAGATGATTCAACTCTCCCCTCTCCTGTCATCATTACCTCTTCTTCTGAGTCTATTCCTCTTACTAAAGAAAACCTGGAGGGAATGGATGTAGCTTTCAAAGTTTTATCAGATATCATGAATGACGCCAAGAAGACCTCCATTGATCCCATCAAGTCTAGTGTTTGCGAGTCTTTGAGTAAATACTTTAGTTCTGACAGGATGTCGCAAATGTCTTTAGAACAAGAAATTAAAGTGCAGAAGAATAACCTTCAAGATATGACTGCGAAGTGTGACACTCTCCATCTTGAGAATCAGAAACTTCAAAATGTTTCATTGGATCGCGATAATCTTCGCAAGAAGAATGAAGAATTAAAAGGTATTACACTCTCCCTTTTTTTTTTTTTTTTTTTGAAAACCTTGTTCGCCTTTTAAGCTTTAAACCAGAAGCGAAAAATGGAGATATATCAGTTGGAATCCGTCGTTGAAGAAACTCGAATGGATAGAGATGCTTGGATGGAGCAATATAACCAACTAGATAATCTTCATTTGTACTCTGTTGATCAAATAGATAACCTTACCAAAGAGAATGATCACTTAGTTCAGAAGCAAGATTCGTTAAGTAATGAATTATCTCATCTCTCTTATTCTTTGGCTAAATCTAATTTGGAGTTGGAAACCTTATCAGATGAGAATGGAACTCTATCTCAAGAGAAGCGAGTTTTGTTAAACAAGGTGGCGATTTCTTCGCAAACAACTTGATGTCTGTCAAAAATATGTAATGAACAAGAACAATCTCTCTGTTCATTTGAGAAGTAAACTCAAAGAAGTCACTGATGAGAGGGATAAGCTTATTCAGGATAGAATAACTTTAAGTGTGAAAACAAGCCAACTCAAGGATCAATATTCCAAGTTAAAAGAATCCTACTCCTCCCTTGCTAAGGAGAATACCTTACTTGTTTCTAACGAAAAGAGTTTGCATTTTCGATTAAAAGGTCTGGTTGGAGATAATTTTGATAGTGCCATGGATCATTTGGAGATTAGTTGCTTGGCTTTGACCCAACATCTTATCTCGCAAAAGGAAGGTAGTCATAAAATTTGACTGTCTTATCCGTTTTTTCTTTGTCTAGTTTTCTTATGATATCCTTTTTTTTTTGCGAATTCTTTATTTGTATAACTCTGTTGTTCTTCATTTTTGCAGAATATGAGAAAGATCTTCGTTCCTCCCTTTCTACTTTGGAGGCTAGCTATGCCAAGATTCGCAAAGAAAATGCGATTCTTGCCGCTACTCTCGCTCGTTCTCGCGATCGGGATGAAAGGAGATTTGATTACCTCAGTTACTCCAAAGATATCCAGAGTATAAATCATCAGAGGGCACTTCTTCGCCAGTTTCATCTCAAAGCTGAAGTTCTTTTGAATGATGTCTTATTGTCCAAATCTCTTGACCCTGTATCTGTCGAACCTCTGGAAGTTGAGGATGATGAAATCCCTAATTCTCCTGATAGTGACTACGAATACGAAAGCGGCGAAGATCTCGCTAATGAAAAGGTGATCCCATCAAACAATGAAGCTGTCAATAATAATCTAGGTGAAGGGGGTTCTGGCGGGAATGCAACAACTGGCGAAAGTGTGGAAGCTGGTGAAGCTGATAAAATTATTGAAGATGAAAGAATTAATGTTGAGAAATGAACTTATTTTGTAATTTCATTTCCTTTAGTTTCTTGATCTTCATAACTTCTTGCATATGATGTTTTTTATTTCCTTCTGAAGTGCACTTTTTTGTAAGAAATATTATGTTTTTTATTGAATAATTCTCATATTGTCTCTTACTTTCTTCTTTGCGATGAATGACCTGCATAAATAATAGTTAATTTTTATAAATCTTTTGTCATATGGTCTTATTTTGCCTTCCTAGTTAAAGGTCTTACTGTGCCATCTCTTGTTATTGCGACAAAATCGCAGGACGTCTTTACACTTTCATGTAAAGACCCATTGATTTTGTCTTATCATTTCTTAGTATTATTGCCTCTGCAGGATAATTTTATTGCGACAATATGACAGGCCTAAATTTTCTTGCGAGAATAAAGCCCCATGACATTGCCGTCTTGTTCAGGGTTCAGGGTTCTTACAGGACGTCCTTACACTTTCATGTATTGACCCATTGATCTCGTCTTATCTTTGTTTTTTGTATTATTGCCTCTTCAGGATCATCGCACAAATATGACAAGCCTAAATTTTCTTGCGAAAATAAAGCCTCATGACATTTGCGTCTTAAGACACTTATCAGCTCCCTAATGGAGGGTGCCTCCCTTATCATCTCCCTGGTTGCCCCTTCAAGGATGCGTACATCGGCCATACAAGACTAGCTCCTCCCATCCGGTCTTAACAACAACCAGTTATTTTCGCAGCCTCTTATCCCTTATACCTATAGGGCTTATGGTTACGAGACTGCACCCTAAGTGGAGTTTTCTTCGGGCCGAGTGCAACATATGCCAAGACTTGCCAAGAATGGCCGAGACACTTCAAATGCCCCAGGCACTCTTAGCTCAACCGTGTACCTCGGCGCCTTGATCATACGCTGACTCCTTAGAAGAGACCCTCGGTCGTCCAACCAGGGTATAACCTTATATATATAGTTGGAAATCCAAGGTATCTCTCCTGGATGGGCTTTATTGACCCCAAATCTCCATGACCAGGTTCCGTGGGCGGTGTAACCTTTTCCCGAGCCATGTTAACAGATACCCCCTTTTATGACATACTTTAGGTCTTACATTTGCCTCTTACGAAATTTTGATTCGCGAACTAGGGTGTACGCCATAGCAGGTTCGTCCCATTCTGATATGTCATTGTTTTTTTGTTATCTCTTGTTATTTTCTTTGCGAGATCTTCGCATGTTCTTTCTTTTTTTCGTGCAATTTCGCAATGATTATTTCGCAGCATTTTCATATAAGTTCATTTCTCTTCAACCATACATCATTTCGCAGTCTATTCTTTTCCCACAATCGTCTACGGGTAATATTTCTTCAAGTATAATCTATTCCACGGTCTATCCAATCTGTGGCCCACGTCTTTGCCCTCAGGATCCATTAATCTATATGCCCCTGTTCCGACTATCTCCTTGATGATATAAGGTCCATCCCATTTTTCGCCAGCTTGCCACCACTTTCTCACTGATATCGGTGTTTTTCTCAATACCAAATCGCCTTGTTGAAATTCCCGTGTCTTGACACGTTTGTTATATTCTCTGGCTAATCTTCGCTGGTAATTCTTCATATGTTGTAGTGCTCTTTCTCTTTTTTCTTCTAATTCATCTAACTTAATCAAAATGTTACCCGCACTAAGATTTTTCTCCCAAGCTTCTTTCTTTGTTGTTGGAATAATAACTTCTGTCGGAAGTACAACTTCAACTCCATATGTTAAACAAAAGGGTGACATTCCCGTAGCTTCGCCTGGTTGTATTGTAAGCCCATACTGCATTATGCACTTGTTCACACCATGCCCTATTATGTCCTTCTAACTTCTTCTTCAAGATATCTCGCGATTGTTTTATTTGTTGCTTCGCTCGTCCATTGGCTCGGGTATAAAGGAGTTGATTTCCCACACTTTATCTCGAAATGCATTAAGCAACAATTCTATATTTTGTCCTCAAACCGCATCCCATTGTCGATACCAACTGTAAGTGGGATTCCAAATCTGCATATGATGTTTTCGAATATGAAGGTAAAAATATCTTTATCGCGAATGTGTTGTACCGATTTTACTTCTGGCCATTTTGTGAAATAATCTGTAGCGACAATCAGATACCTTCTTTTCCCTGTACCTGGTAAAAACGGTCCCACAATGTCTAAACCCCACTTTCCAAAAGGCCATACACTTGTTGAAGAGGTTAATGGTGCTCCTGGTGCATGTATTTTCTTTCCGTGCCTTTGACAATCTTCGCAACGCCTTGATATTTGTTTCGCATCTTCATGCATATATGGCCAATAATAGCCTTGCATTTTTCGCCTTATGTGCCAAAGATCTTCCACCACCGTGATTGCCAAGCATCCCCACCGTGTAACATCTTTAACACCGCTTCTCCTTCCTTTCGTGTTAAACATCTAAGCGAGGGTCCATTAAAGGATCTTTGACACAAAGACCCGTCTCTTAATTCATAATTTGTTGCACGGCTTTTTAATTTGTGCGTCTCTAATCTATTTCTTGGTGTTTCTACTTTCATCAGATATGCATGAAGTTCTGCTCTCCAATCTTCACTATATGGCCTTTGTGCTCCATCTTCTATGAGCATCAATTCTGTCTCTTGCTCTTCCTCTTTATTGATTGATGGTAATAGAAGTGTCTCGTATTTTTATGCATCTCGCACTGGATCTGTCATCATACCTGATATAAAAGCGAAAGCATTTGCGAGTCTATTGTCTCTTCTTGATATATGTCTCCATTTTATTTTTGGTATCTTCGCCGACAATTCTTCAACAAGTTTCTTGTATTTTTTCAAAGATGGTTTATTTGTAGTATATTCTTCTTTTATCTGGCGAATAGCTAATTGGGAATCACTGGTGATTTTCACATTCTCCAACTTCATTTCTATTGCGAATTGAAGAGCATGTATTATAGCTTCATATTCTGTTTCATTGTTGGTAGATGCAAATTCCAATCTGAAAGAAAAAGCCATTTTATTGCCTTCTGGCGAAATCATAACGATCCCAACTCCGTTGCCTTACCCATTTGATGATCCATCTACCAATATTTCCCACCTGTTTGGCTCAGTTAATAAATCCCTTGGATTTCCATGTTCTTCTTCTATATCCATCATTTATTCCACTGCTTCATCCTCTTCCAAAGGAAATTTCGCTAAAAATCTGCGACAACTTGTGATTTTGGTGAAGATAGTATTTCATATTTGATTTTGCAATGACTTACTTGAGCATTCCATCTCTCAACCCTTCCCGACCTTTTGAATTTTTCATTACCGACTCAATCGGTACTTTTGTCATTACCTTAACTGTGTGTGCTTGGAAGTATATGCGAAGTTTAAATGTTGCATAAACTAATGCCAAAATTAGTTTTTCAATTTTTGAATAATTCCTCTCCGCGGCATTGAATGTTTTGCTGATGTAATAGATTGGCTTTTCCACTCCTGCATCTATTCGCAATAATACTGCGCTTAGTGCATGCGAGGTTGTCGCAAGGTAGATTAATAATTCCTCCCCTGGCTCTGCTTTTTGTAAAATTGATATATCCATTAGATGTTCTTTTATTCCTTGTAAAGCCTTTTCACATTCATCTGTCCATCTAAATTTCGCTCCCTTTTTAAGTATGTTGAAAAATGTTTACACTTATCAGATGATCGCGAGATGAATCTTCCTAGCGAAGCTAATAGTCCATTTAACTTTTGCACATCTTTCACCGTTGCTGGCGTTGGCATATCGCGAATTGCTTGTACTTTCTCTGGGTCGACTTGTATTCCTTCTTTTGACACAATGTAACCTAAAATTTTTCCAGATGCAACCCCAAAGGTACATTTTTCTGGATTTACTTTGATGTTGAAATGCCTCATTTGTTCAAAAATTTCCCTCAAATCCCGTACATGGTCTTTTGCTTCTTTACTTTTTATTAACATGTCATCCACATATACCTCTAGTGTTTTATGTATCCATTTCGCGAACACCTTTTCTACCATCCTTTGGTATGTTGCTCCAGCATTTCGCAGACCAAATGGCATTTTTGTATAACAGTATAATCCTCTTGGAGCGAAAAAGGAAGTATGCTCTTGGTCTTCTTCAGCGAGGGGAATTTGATTGTAGCCTTTGTATCCATCAAGAGAGGATATCCTTTCATTTCTGTCGCTGACTCAACCATTTGCGGAATATCTGGCAAAGGAAAGCTATCTTTCGGACAAGCTTTATTTAGATCGGTAAAATCTATGCAAATTCTTATCCCTTTTTTCTTCTTTGGGACTACGACCATATTTGCTATCCATTCGGGATATTTTGCTTGTCTAATGATTTCTGCGTCAAGCATCTTCTGCAATTCTTCTTCTATTTGAGGGTGATATGCTGTTGCAATTTTTCTAATTCTCTGTTTAAATGGTCTTGCATTTTTGTCAATCTCCAATTTATGGCACGCTACATATGGATCTATTCCAAGCATCTCATCCATATCCCATGCGAAAATGTCTATGTAATCTCGCAACAAATCAACAGTCCTTCTTTCCTTATCTGCCTCCATTTTAGTCCCAATTTTTAACATCTTGGGTTCTTCTTCAGTTCCGATGTTCACTTCCTTTGTCGGCTCTCGCCCGCGGTGTAGCTAGCCTTCGGTTCTCCCATAGGCGTTGGTCTTTTATTTCCTTCGCAAGCTCATTCTCTTCTTCCGAGATTTCGCTGGTATTCCTTTTCCTTCTTCTCGCTCTTATCATGTAAGTTCTAAATTCTTCTTCCTTTTTCGCCGCTTTTGCCATCTTTTTGCGATCTTTTCGCCTCTTCACCGTTCTTCATAATGTTTTACCTCGATTTGATGATATATCCTTCCTTTATCGGTATCTCCTCCGATTTCGCCAATCCCACTCTAAGCATAGGAAATTTGACACATTGATGAAATGTCGAGGCTACACTTTTATTGCATGTACCCATGGTCTTCCCAACAACATGTTGTATGGCTATTCCATATCCACTACACATAACGTCACTTGTGTTTCAATTTCTCCCAACAAAATTCGCATTTTTATTTCCCCTTTAGGTTTTGTTATAGATTTTCCGAAACCATGGATATGATATGTTGAGGAAGTCATTTCTTCATTTTTGTACCCCAATTCTTTATAAGCATGATAAAACATTATATTCACTAAACTCCCTGTGTCCACCAAAGTTCTATTTATTGCCCATTCTTCCACTGTTTTTGTTGGTTCTCCTTCTTCCTTGCTTGCGCTTATCATAATCACTAGTGGAGATGTGTGATTTAAATTCTCTCTTGATATCTCTCGTTCTCGTAAACGTAATCTTCTGTTTTTCCCATTCTTTCAAGGGTGACGCCTTCTCTGTTGTTACAATTTTCTTTCCTTCAAAATCTCGTTTGTGTATTCTCCCTCTGATACTTTCATGAAATTTATTAACCATCGTCTTTGTAATCATATTACATTCCAATTCTCCATTACTCTCCTTGATTCTGGCTTTCTCTATTTTAACCAATTTATCCATCATACTCCTGATTTGAACAATTTTAATGACAATATCCAATCTCTAATCTTCAGTGTCCCTGTTTCTAGCGCCAATATGTAGTTGCAGGAAATCCTACAATACAACCCTCACAAGAATCCACACAATCAAACCATTTTAAGATGTACAATTATAATTTTTATTGATTAACTTCTTGAATGTTTACAAGATAAAATGGAAAAGAGCTAAAGAAATTACAATCACTATAAACTTTCTCTCTCTTAATGACTTGCCCAACACTCGAAAAAAGATCTCTCTCCAATAGGCCTGTTCGGCCCTTTATATAGGGTATTACATAATGGATGACAGCTAAGTTGTCCTTTATTTTCGGGAACGATTTGCGAAGTGTCGCAAGTGTACAAATGCATAATCTCGCGACACTCCTAGATCTCGCTAGGTCTTCACACCTTTCTCGTGTTCTGGCTGTCGTCATCCATTGCGTCACTTATTTTATTTGTCTGCGACGCCTTCGCTACGTAACGTTTATGAATTTCGCAGAGGTGTTGGTGTTGCGATATTCTGATCCTACATTGCAATTACCTCAATCTTGTAGGGAATTGAATTGCGAAACCGACACAAAAAGAATGAGATCATTCCGAGTACGGACGAAGAAGTTATAGGCAAAACAGTTTTACACTCCTTCGTATTGCACCTCTCACTAGGATCGGTATCCATGTGTTGCACCTCTCAGCTCTCACTAGGATCGGTACCCTTGTGTTGCTAGTGAAGGATCACAATACTAAACTGTTTTTGGCATAACTTTTGCATACGAAGTCCGAATTCAGTGATTTTTGGCTCGTTTTAACCATAAAAGCAAGAGCTACACATAAATGATCAGTAGATATCAACATAATCAACTCAAAATTACCGTTTCTATCAACAGCTCAAAAATAGATAGAGAATGTATGGGTATAGAAAATAAATCTCCCTAAAGATGTCAATTAGTCATAAAATAATCGAGAGATCATGTGCTCAGTTTTTCATGTGCTTCCTCACCTTTAAAAAGATTGAGAACTAAGGTGAGCATGCACATTCTAACACAACTAGGTTGTGTTAAGTTGAGCCTTGTCTTGTTCGTCATGAGTGACTAAGACAGACTCATCATTCTTGACCTCTTGCTTGGTTTGTTTTCTCTTGTTCCATATCTTGTTTTTCCTTTTTGACTTGTGATGAAGAGTGTCATTATCACAACGTTCACTAGTACAAGAGATTTCAGACATGATGTCTTTCTTTAATCTTTCAAGAATACTCTTGTAATTATTGTCACCAACAATTAACAGCTGAGAGTCATTCTTGTGACTAACTTTTGGTCCCTTTTTGGCTATGGATGATTTTGGGACCCATTTAGAGTTGGGTTTCGCAGGAGCAGCTTTCTCCTTCATACCATTAGGATCATTGTCCTTTTGAATATTTTGCGAAACACCCTTTCTCCAATTTGGAACATCAGATCTTGTTTTTGCATTTAAAAAGTCATCTCTCTTTCTATAATTGGGTCTTTTATGAAACAACCTTGTCGAGTGATATGCAAAATTTGAACTATCATTATAATAATTCTTTTTCCTAAACTTAGGACAATACCGAACTGAGTTCCTTTGGGGAGAAATCATAGCCAATTCGTTTGATACAAAAGAAAGTGTGTCTTTTAACTTACGAATATTGCATCCCCATTCCACATGCCCTTTATTACTACAATAACTACAATGCTTAGTAACATACGAAGTGTGAGTTTTAATGTTACCTTTTTGTGGATCCTCTTGCATTGGAGCTTGATGATTTTTCTTCCTCCTCTTCTTCTTCTTATCTTTGTTCAACTTTGTTGCTTCCTTGACATTAGCAGAAATGCTCTCTTTGATTGCCGTACTTGAAGAGAATGATTGAACATGATTTTTAGGCTTGATTGGCTTTACTTCTTTATGAGAAATAGGAGCATCTTTGACAATAGTGGAAGCCTCTGGTTGAGAAGAATTTGTAGCTTTAACAAATTTTACCTCTTTGCTAATATTTGAAGCATTTATTCCCCTATAGCCCAATCCTCGTGTATGACGATGATTTCTACTTGCTTCTACCATTGAGGTTACATTGTTTGAGCTATCAATGCGCATTTTCAAGTGAAATTTTTCTTCTTCTAGCATCTTGATTTTATCAAGAGCACTTGCCAGGACAGCCTCAAGGTGTTTTTCTCGTGAGACATATTCCCCTTCCTTCTCTTCGAAACTCTTTTGTTGAGAGTTAATCCTTGCATCAGATTCAGCAAGTTTTTCTTCAAGACCCTGTATTTGTTGAGAAGTATCTTCCCTAAAATTCTTGTGATTTTGATGCATCCTTTCACATTCAATATTAATTGCTTTAAAATCATCCCGATTTTTCTCAATTACCTTTTTGTAAATAAGCAATTGCTTACAAAAAGATTCTGAGAGTGGTTCAATAACCTCTTGTGATGCGTTAACTGAGTCTTTCTTTAGTTTTTGCTCTCGCTTAACTCTACTTTGACTCATGTCTTATAGGTTGGATCGCACCAAACACAGATTGTTAGATCTTTTCATGTTTGCCTGCTCTAATACCAATTGAAAAGACGAGGGTACCCAAAAATACCTCAATCTAAAACTTTTCCACCTATAAGTCATTTTTCCGAAAGTGATTGTCTATGGAATGAGTCGAGACAATACAACAAATCGGTTCACACTTCGTGTGATTGTATATGGATACGAGATCGAGACAATACAACGACGAAGTATGTTTACTTGATAAAAAGGTTCGGACTTAACCAAACACAATAGGATTACTTATCAAGTAAATAGGAATTAACGTTTGTGTATTTTACTTCTAATTATAATAAAAACAATTATAATTACGGAAATAGAAAAGTAAAAGACACAGCAAGATTTTGTTAACGAGGAAACCGCAAATGCAGAAAAACCCCGGGACCTTGTCCAGAATTGAATACTCTCAGGATTAAGCCGCTATACAAAATCAAACCAACTTCGTATAGTTGAGACCAAGCAACTAAACCTATAGTTCACCTAGTTCCGTGTGTATTCCCACGCCTCCAACTTATGAATAAGTCACGTACTTGGAACAATTCCTTTGGTTCGTATTCCAAACAGTAAAGGAACAACGAATCTGTTTGGTAGCAACTCTCATCAACCAAGTGATATGAGTTAGACAAAAGCTCTTCTGTTTATCTCAATAAACTCCTTCGTCGGGTTCTTAGATCTATCTTATTCTCAACTACCAAAGGTAATTGTTAAGATTTTGCAATCAATACTTTTAATCACAAAGAATTGTATTGATGTCGATCTACACAACTAATCAATCTAATCTACCACAAGGATAAACCGATTATAGTTGGATCCTCTATACCGAAACAAGTATTGTGTACACCAAAGATTATGAACCACAAATCAGAAATCTTTAATATCTTCTTTGTCTTCAAATCTTCTTAGATCTTCAATAAACGCCTGCACAACAACTTGAATCTCTTGTGATCAATCACGCACAGAACGGAGTATGTTAACAATGGATTATCACAAAGACGTCTTTAGATCTACAAACAATCTAAAGATCCCTATCGAAACTTCGATCTAGTTTGAGTGAATCTTATATCAGAAGAGAAGATTCTCAAGCATAAACGAACTAGGTGAAATCAAAGTTCAACCACCGTTACTCAATCAAATCAATCAAAAACACAAGATAAACCGCAGTTATCTAATTTCCCACCAACGGTACTAATAGAGCTTCTCAATCCCAAAGAAGTCTTTAAACAGAAAATATTCTCAAGATATGCAATATATTCCAAATTCGATTTCCATAATTCCTGGAAATGCTTCTTCCAAATAATGATCGAAAATCTCTGGGAAAATCTCCAACTAGTAAATGCACATTAGTAATTTTTATTTTTCTAAAATAAAATTAAAAACCTTGAATAAAAGATTCTCAATTTATTTTATTCGATCCGGGATTTTCTTCCTTTAGCTATTAAGAAATAACTTTGAACAATTAATGATTAGCGTTACTGCACATGTTCAAAGTATGTCGACATCCTTACTTTGTAAGTCCTCTTTCATACTTACAACCTTGAAACCGATTTGCCACACTTCCAAACAAGTTTAGAATTGGTTCATATGACTTTCAAGAACTATGTGATTGATCAAGAACACTCAATCACAAATCATGGGTGTCACGGTTCTACCAAAACAAGTTTCGGTTCTACCTCCATGTGAGTATTGTGCATAGTCACACTAGCTTTCCAAAATTCGGTTGACTAGGTACTAGGATCGGTTCCCCACATATATATGGTATCTAACTTGTACTTGATGCACATGTCCATAGGATCGGTTCCCCTTTTCCTAAAAACGTGTTGCACATGTCCATAGGATCGGTTCCCCTTTCGCTAAAAACTTGCTGCACCTCATACAAGGATCGATTCCCCTTTGTGATGTGTTGCACCTCTTACTAAGATCGGTTCCCCTTTACCCAGAGTCGGTCATACACAAAATCACAAACTCGATCATACCATCTCAGGTGATTACTTAAGATCGGTTTCACTAATAAAAGTCATACCAATACAAAAGTCGGGCCTTTGTGAATAGTTTTACCAAGAACACAAACAAGTCATGAGAAGTTATACTAATCACACATATTGGTTGTTCACAAGATATGCAATGAATAACAATACCAATAACGCCTGGCGATTTCCTTTTCGATTCACAAAACAAGTTCATGAATTTACTTCCTTAAAACACATGTAAAACATTGTTTCCTAGGATGAAATCCTCACCTCATACCCATACATAATCACAATAGCATTTAAACGATTATGTCGATGTCCTATCTACAAAGTTTAATGGTTAAGCAATAAACCTCGTATCGTATTCCTTAATACTATGTCTAACTAGAGTGTTCATGTTTCGCAGTTTTGTTTTCAATATGCACGACTTGAAAGATACGTTAGGGAATGAAACAGTTCAAGTCAAATATCACTAACCTCAAGTGGAAGGATGATGTTGTCGTTGTAGCTTCTTACTTCTTCACTTCTTCAAGTCTTCGCAATACTTGTAATGTCTCATATCCTAATACTTTCAAGCTAACTTATACGAAGTTGACTCTAGTACATAATCAAGCGACTCTTTAAATGAGTTTTGATTCACTAAAATATGACAACCAAACTTTACATACCAACGCTTGGTGGGTTCAACCGAGCTATACTCTAACAGAACCTGATGAGAAAAATAAAGTTAATTCTGATCTTTATTTTGGTCTTATCGAACAAGCGATTGTATTTGTACAATCGGTTTAGCAAAGGAACTAAGGTGCTTAGTCTATTTTTGAATTGCTAAACTATTAGGGAAAATTACTTCGGGAAATTGTTTCCTTGGTAACATATCAAAACAAAATTACTTTGTAGTTTCGGTTTTGACATTGGTTATCTAAAATGGTGTGTGGAACCCTTGTGCTTAACTATTATAGGTTGCAAGTCTTTTGAGATTTGTAAGATCCTTTCGGTTTGTCTTTTATTTGCTCGTACCTTTGTCATTTTGTGACAAAAAGAGGGAGAAATATATGGAGTAAACAAGTGATTTGGTATCACTAAGGAAAGGACAATGGTGCTTAAATGTTATATCTAACGAAAGAGTAAAGCATAGACTAAGGTGGAGTAACATATCATATTGATACTTGTAGTTATATGGACTACAAAGGGAATAACAAAGACGTGCGGATTGAAAATCTACATATCTTACCTTTAGGGGGAGTATTAGCTTTGTTATTATAATGTCAACAGCGGCATTTGTGGATTGAATGTATACAAGTTATTATTGTGCTGTTGAATTTGGGAATCAAGCGTATGTATAATGAATTCTTGTAATTTTTTTATCCATATGATGTAAGAGTTTTGTCATTAAAATTGACAAAGGGGGAGATTGTTAGAGCATTGCTCGGTTGAACCCACCAAGTGTTGGTATTTCAAGTTTGGTTGTCATATTTTAGTGAACCAAAACTCATTTAAAGAGTCTTACTACAGTCAACTTCGTATAGGTTTACTAGAAAGTTATTAGGATATGAGACTTACAAGTATTACGTGAAGACTTGAAGAATGTGAAGAAGTAAAGAGCTACAACGACGACATCATCCTTCCTCTTGAGGTTAGTAATATTTGACTTGAATTGTTTCATTCCTAATGTATCTTTCAAGTCGTGCATATTGAAAACATAACTGCGAAGCTGTGAATGATTATACTCTAGTTAGACATAGTATTAAGGAATTACAATACGAAGTATAACGTCTATCTTTTGAACTTCATATATAAGACATCGACATAATCGTATGAATGCTATTGTGATTATGTGTATGGGTGAAGATTTTGTCCTAGGAAACAATGTTTTACATTTGTTTAAAGGAAGTACAATTCATAAACTTATTTTGTGAATCGAAAGGGAAATCGCTAGGCTTATTGGTATTGTTATTCATTGCAAATCTTTGGATTACCAATATGTGTGTTTAGTATAACCGCTCATAACTTGTTTATGTATCTTGGTAAAACTATTCATAAGGCCTGACTTTTGTATTGGTACGACTTTTATTAGTGAAACCGATCTTAAGTAATCACCCGAGATGGTATGATCGATATGTTGTAATTGGTATGACCAACTTTAGACATTGGGGAACCGATCCTAGTACGAGGTGCAACCGATCGCAAGTGTGTGGAATCGATCCTTGTAAGAGGTGCAACAAGTCTTAGTTATTGGTAACCGATCATATGACTTGTGCATCCGATTTCAAGTTAAATACAATAAATATGTGGTAACCGATCCTAGTACCTAGTTAACCAATTTTTGGAAAGCTAGTGTGACCGATCCTAGTACCCACATGGAGGTAGAACCGAAACTTGTTTTGGTAGAACCGTGAAACCCATTAATGGTGATTTGATAGGATAATCAATCACATAGTTCTTGGAAGTCATATGAACCAATTCTAAACTTGTTTGTAAGTGTTCCAAATCGGTTCCAAGATTGTAAATGTGAAAAAGGATTTACAAAGTAAAGATGTCGATATACTTTGAACATGTGCAGTAACTCTTATCTTTTATTGTTCAAAGATATTCCTTAATAGCTAAAGGAGAATCCAAGATCGAAATAAATTGAGAATCTTTGAATTAAGGTTTTTAGTTTTATATGCTTTTAATTTCCAGAAGTTAAATGCATATCTTTAGAAAATAAAAATTGGTAATGTGCATTTACTAATTGGAGATTTTCTACTGAGATTTCGGTCAATATTTGGATAGAGCATTTCCAGGAATTATGGAAACCGAATTTGGAAATATATTGCATATCTTGAGAATATTTTCGGTTTTGGAAATTCCTTGGTGTTCAAACTTCCTTGGTCTATAAATATTGAAGTTTGCATTTCGAGCAAACTAATCCTCAGAGCCAGCAAAACTACCTTGTTGTGTTGTTACTGGTGGAGCCATCTATTAGGAGAGGAAAGTACCCTAATTAGGCGAAATCTCTTATGACCGCTCGTTTTAAAGACTTCTTTGGGATTGGGAAGCTCTAAGAGTACCGTTGGTGGGAAACTAGATAATTGCAGTTTATTATTAGTTTTCGATTGATTTGATTGACTAACGGTTGTTGAACTTTGATTGCACCTAGTTTGTTTATGCTTGAGAATCTTATCTTCTGATATAAGATTCACTTAAACTAGATCGAAGTTTCGACGGGGATCTTTAGACTGTTTGTAGATCTAAAGACGTCTTGTGATAATCCATTGTTAACAGACTCTGTTCTGTGTGTGATTGATCACAAGAGATTCAAGTTGATTGTGTGCAGGTGTTTATTGAAGATTTAAGAAGATTTGAAGACAAAGAAGATTTCTGATTTGAGTTCATAATCTTTGGTGTGCACAAAACTTGATCGGCTGGGGATCCAACTATAATCGGTTTATCTTTGTGATAACCTTGATTGAATAGTTGAGTAGATCGGCATCAATACAATTCTTTGTGATTAAAAGTATTGATTGCATACTCTAAACAATTACTTTGGTAGTTGTTGATAGATTGATCTAAGAACCTGACAAAGGAGTTTATTGGGATAATCGGAAGAGCCTTTTGTCAAATTCATATCACTTGTTTGAAAAGAGTTGTTACCGAACAGATTTGGTGTTCCTTTACTGTTTGGAATACGAAGCAAAGGAATTGTTCCAAGTGCGTGACTTATTGCAAGTTGGAGGCGCAAGGATACCTACGGAACTAGGTGAACTATAGATTTAGTTGCTTGGTCTCAACTATACGAAGTTGGTTTAGATTTTGTATAGCAGCTTAATCCTGAGAGTATTCAATTCTGGACAAGGTCCATGGTTTTTCTACATTTCCGGTTTCCTCGTTAACAAAATCTTGCTGTGTCTTTTACTTTTCTATTTCCGCAATTATAATTGTTTTATTATAATTAGAAGTAAAATACACAAACGTTAATTCCTATTTACTTGATAGCAATCCTATTGTGTTTGGTTAAGTCCGAACCCATTATCAAGTAAACATACTTCGTTGTTGTATTGTCTCGATCTTGTATCCATAGTCAATCACGCAAGTTATCTTGTTGTCGTATTGTCTCGATCTTGTATCCATAGATGATCACACAAAGTGTGAACCGATTAGTTGTATTGTCTCGACTCAGTCCAGAGACAATCACTTTCGGAGAAAGGACTTATAGGTGGAAAAGTTTTAGATTGAGGTATATTTGGGTTCCCTCGTCTTTTCACCTAGACTACTCCCTAACTCCTTAGATGATTGCGGCTGTTCATTTATGATTATTATTGAAATTCGGTAGAACTTAGTTCTCAGGATGATTCTCGAATCAGAGGTTACTTTTTCCGGTTAATCTGTTGTTTTAATTTGTTTAGTATAGAAAAATTGGCATCAGAGTCGTTCCTTCCTGGCACCATGGGAGGACAAGGAGTTCAAGCTACAAAAGACTTACAAGACGCAGAGAAGAAACAACATACTCAGTTGGATAAGGTGCATCAAGATGTCTCTGAAATGAAGGAACAACTTAATCAGGTGATTCTTCAATTAAAAAACTTGAACAACAGAGACAACGGTGAATCGGGTGCTATGCCAGGTGTTGATGGTGGATTTTCGTTTAAGGTTAAATTTGTAAAATCCGGAAAAATTATGCGCTGACATCTTGTAAAAGATAAAGCCATTAATAAGTGTTGATGATCTTACAGAGTAACACTAACCTCCAAGCACTATAATGAAACCATGACGTTTCGGTGTGTTATACTGGAGCCCCCTCTCTTGTGTGTTATACTACGATCAGACGGTCGGATATGATCGCAGTCATCCAACTCCATAAGCATGATTGATCAAAGTATGGTGTTCTGGAAACCCTAAATTAGGGTTTGGGTGTGTCGCAAAACAGCCTCAACCATCCATCTTCGCAGGTATAGATGGGAGGTGTAGATGTAGATTCAAAGGGCCCGAGCATGTCAACACGATCATCGCCCACACACTTGACCGATCGGTCAAGACCAACCATGTTTGGTCGTGACTTGAACTGGCCATACAAAGATGACCACCGTGGACCCATCTATTCCCTAACCCAATCGGCCAAGGCATATCATGCCTGGCTAATCCAAAACGCACGCTCAAACTAGCGTGGTCACACCTCCCAAAACCGCAAAATCGATCTCGACCACTCAACTTCGACTCGATTTGGATGGCTCGAGATCACGCCATGGGATATTGTATAGGCGTGACATCAGCCTACCAACTTCACAAGCCAATCGGCCAAGACCGACCAAGATTGGTCGTCCTTGCGGCACTAGTTTTTTGTCGCAAATCGATCTCGACCACTCGATTTCACCGGGATGAATTGAGTGACCCGCATCATATTTTCATGAGGTAATGGGGTATAGGCGCCTACACCATCATGCCATCTACACGCATGTATGGCCAGCTAGGGCCAAAGTTGTATCCCAACCAAGTGAAGAGTGATGCCTGCGCAGCTCTTCAAAACCCTGATTCCATCAACGGTCGCAGATGAGGGTCTCAAAGATCATCTCATCCTCCAACTTCACCAGCTTGGTTATACAGCCCTGGTCGGGAGTTAATTGTTAGTAAGGTGTCATTAACCACACACACCATGACGTTAAAGGCATAAAATACACACGATAATTCACAAGTATCGACTTCCCGAATAATTCAATTCAAAGATTACATGCTATCTTTCGTGGATCCACGATCCACACATTCCGCACATCAATCATGTCACAAATCGGGGATACATATTGGGGTATTGGTCCGGCGGTTTCACACAGGCAACGCGCCATCACAAGAACGTGTTAGGAAGTCATGGACGGTTAGAGATGAACATGAGAAGCGGGCAAGGCCGGTCGGTATCACCAACGCACAACTCCACTACTCCATCACCCACTTCCTCCACTTCCCACGAGAGACCCGAATAAGACTCAATGACTTGTATAAACAGGTTCTCCGCCCTATTTCCAAACAACAGAGAAAAACAACAAGAGAACACCTGAGTCCCGCCACACCAACCGCAAAGCTTGTTCATGCAAGTCATAAGCAAGTCTACACCTTCACAATCTCAACACCTCTCTTCGCTTCCTCACTAAGATCAACCCCATCTCCTTCACTTTGTGACCAACAAGTCTGAACGGCCATTTCTTGGTTTAGGCCGACTTGCAATTGATCTTCGAATCTACAAGCACTCACCGCAAAGGCATTTGTTTAAGGTTTAAATTCATTCCTCATCCACACCCCAAATTACCAAATTCTGGAGGAGTAGTTTCACCCATAAACAATTGGCGACCACAAAGGAGGTTAATCACTCGGTTGTAAAAGTCAATTTCTCCAAATCCGATTCAATTTCATCTGATTTCAAAAAGGGTAGATCTTGGGCCCAATCAACAATTCATTTCAAGATGGTGGAACTCAGGTCTGGATCAAGAATCAATTCGGATGGAGCTAGTGCGGTTACCCGGCCGGAGCTAAGCCAACACATCTCGAGGAGCCGTTACCTCTATCACCAACACTAGCGGAGTAGAGACATCCCCGTAGGTGTAACACCTCCCATGGAGGCAGAGAGCCCCCGCAAATCCCAAGATCTCCTCCGTGTAACGCCCAATGGTGAGGTGACGGATGCACACCAACACCAACCTCCATACCCTCAAGATATGCAACGAATCCTCTTCCAAGAGGTTACACCTCTCCCAAGTTCTCCCTCTATGACCCAGACCGTAATGCTCAGAACATGTCTCTCGATTCTTGAATCCTTGGGGGAACATGAATACAATCATGTTTAATTCCTCGAAATCACTTACGGGAGGGCGTACACCCGGTACAACAACATCGCGCCTAACATCATATCCAACCGGAGCGAGATGGTCAGTGCTTTCTGCTAAAGTATTTCTTCGTGTCGAACAAATCACCTTCTCGATCTAGGAAGAATTCTTCAGCGGAACAACGAGCATCCTAACGACTTTGTCAAAAGGTTCGTAACTCAAGCGCTGGATTGTCACGACCAACGTCACCGAACGACAATTGGTGGAATCAACGGGATGATACCCATATTGAGTTCAAGTGAAGATTCACGTGAAATCGAGGGAGCAGGCCGCCCACAAACAAAATACAACACCGTGAGTGTTGACGGAACAACAAACCAAGCGAACATCCACGGCACACAAGACGAAAAGGAAATGGACAAAACACTAAAGACACGGTTTTTCCTTTTCCCATGAATAAAGTGATAGAGCTCTTGGAAGCGTGGATCCAAGACGACGCCAAACAGAGATATTGTTGCACGCCACAGTTGCCCATCATCCAACCAAAGATTGTAACAAGTCGAAACAAATATTCAGTGGGAAAAAGGTAGAGATGTGGGAAACTTGGAAACGAAGGTGTTCATAGAGACCTTTACCTATCGTGAACCGCATGATTGGGATTTTCGCAAGACCGTACAATCTATGATGGAGCACATATGTGAAATCTTGTACTTCTCCAAAGGACAAACACAAGACATATTCACGGCCCTCAACCACGTTGTGTCGTAGGCGTTTATATCCAATGCTTGATCCAGAACCCCGCCTTTTTCTCAAGGACGTGAGCAATGGAAACCGGGGATAACCGCCACTTGTTTGAGAGACATCGAGTTCGATAACGCTGATTGATGCGCTTCCGAATTTAACATCACATCGGCCAAGACCTTGAGAGCGGCAAAGATTTCGAAGCAGAAACTACTTCACCCGACCTGTGGTTAAAGATTCAACAGGAGAGCCCAGAGATGCATATGGATAAATCGATCATATCGTAGTTGGGATGATGCCTCGACGCAAGCAAAGTTCTACATAGTCAAAGATCATCCCAACTACGATATGATCCTAGACGCTTGGATGCATGACAACAACGCAATACTAGGAACCGGTTTCGATACTCGAAAGAATCTCCAACACGCCTTCTCGACCTCCCCGATGATCGGCTCTGCTGTCGCACCAAAGAACCTACAACGTGACACAACTTCCCGGGAGAGAGCTGTCAAGATACATTGAAAAGTTCCGATCTCAAGTAAGTCTCGCCACGCAACCTTCTTTACAACCTACCGCCCCTCATTCCCGACAAGTCCGGGACCGACTCCAACCAACGAACCAACCCCGACTAAGAGATGTGAATGGGAAGCCGGCACTTTCAAGCGTTTTATCAAGAGTGTAGAGGCTGATCAAAGACGATAAGATGAAGGTCCAAGTATTTGCACGCTCAAACCCGTTTGGAATTGGAGATCTCGGGTGACGAAGACGGCTACATTCAAAGTCGGGAGTATGACGGTGAAAATGACCACTCCACCCGACTCACCCACCGAAAGAGAATATGAGATACCAGGATGTTATCCTAAAGCGGCTACCGCAAGCTCATCAACGCGATAAACTAGAAGGCATAACAATTCACTCAAAATGGCTCAAACCCTATCAACTTAAGAGTGCTACCACTTTCCAAATAGCCCTCCACCCTTTAAAACGCTCGTGCTATTTTTTTCTAGCGTGTGTCCTTTTACAATTACATGTCATATTTGTAATTCCCCAAAAATGATTGCAATACTTGCATTCATAGTTAGGTTTCAATTTTCAATCACACCCTTGCATCTCGAGAAGATGGCAAAGGGTTAAAAAAAAAAAAAAAAAAAAAAAACTTTATTCAAACAATCAAGTGGGAAGAAAACCTTGAACCCTACGCCACCGAGTACAAGGAAGATGTTGTGTACAAAATATACTTGGAAAGAAGAAAAAGAAAAAGAGGTTGGCAAGTCACGTAATCCCGTGAGGAAAAGGAGTCTTTACTTACCACCTATGAAGGTCGCTAATTCTCGGATAACAATCAACGAGGCTTATCGGATATACCCGAGGGAAGACGTGTGATGAAAGAAGTACACATGAAGAAGGGGCCGAGCTTTATATATACAAGAGGAACCAAAGCGACTCACCAGATCAAGTCCTGTTTCCTTCGCATCCTTAATCGTAACCAACCAGTTCCAGGGCAACGCCTGACGATGTGAAACTATCCTTAAATATGTATTCACTTTAGCTTGGTCATTTCAGTATATAAATATGTCATCATCTCATGCCTACCACACAATAGTAACCATTATGTGCATAGGGACTTAATGTTGATGGTGGATTTTCGTTTAAGGTTAAATTTGTAAAATCCTGAAAAATTATGCGCCGACATCTTGTAAAAGATAAAGCCATTAATAAGTGTTGGATACTCCTCACTTAATTCACCAAGAATGGAGCATGTGGCAACAATCCCATTCTCAGAATACATGAAATTCTCCGTGGATATCGAGTTGTTACTTTACAGAGTAACACGAACTCCAAGCACTATAATGAAACCATGTACGAAATAATGCCGACTCTCTGGTGTTATATTAGCTCCGATTGAGCCCCTCTCGCTGTTATACTAGCCCGATTGAGCATCCGATTGACCGTGAGCCGATATGATCAGTAACCATCCAACTCCATAAGCATGATTGATGAATCAATTCCATCACCCCCAAGTGTGTATGGGCCATTGGCCTTTTGCCAAAAACGAACCAAACTTAAATTCAACCTTCAATTAAAAGGGCCCAAAGCATGTTGAACAACAGTCAAGACCAACATGTTTGGTCGTGACAAAATCAAGAGAAGACGGCTTTGAAACCCAAAATTAGGGTTTTATGCCGCATGAATGGAGGGTCCAAATTTGTATCACATGCGGGATCGCCAAGGAAGTAATCCAAAAGACGCTCAAACAGTTTTTAATCAACATGGGATACTAGGCGTGACATCAGCCTACCCCCTTCACACCAAGCCAATCGGCCAAGACCGACCAAGATTGGTTTCGATATCAATAATCGACCACTCGATTTCACCCTGAGTGAAGCATCATACTTTCATGAGGTAATGGGGATCACCATTTTACACGTATGTATGGTCGGTTAGGGCCAAAGTTGTATCCCATTCGATGGGAACCTCAAAAATCCAAAAGGTTGGCCCAATACAAAAGTGTGTTAGTAAGGTGTCATTATTTTTCTTCTCCATAACATCAAAGCTTATTCAATTCACTTACATGCTAGACTCAAAAGGTGTGGATAGTCGGCGGTTTAGTGAATGCATATGGATGGAAAATGAACATGAGAAGTGGGCAGGTGGATTTCTAACTGAATAAGACTCAAACTTATAGATCTATCTTGTTGCAAGTCATAAGCAAGGGCTCCCTCCCTAAGATCAACCCCATCTCCTTCATTAGTCTGGAACGCCACAAGCATGCATTGATCTTTACAAGCACTTGCATTTGTTTAAGGTTTAAATTCATTCCTCATCCACACCCCAAATTACCAAATTCTAGAGGAGTAGTTTTCACTCATAAACACCAGGATTTGTATCACATGCAGGAGAAGGAAGTAATATGTTTAATAATAATTATTTTTCGAGGTTCGATAGGAACAATCCAAAAGGTTGGATACAAAAGTGTGACAGATTTTTTCTTCTCCATAACATCAAAGACGAGACTCAAAAGGTGTGGATGGCAGCGATGCATATGGATGGAAAAGCTGAGAGGTGGATTTCTAACTTACAAACTTATAGATCTATCTTTTCCGGGTTCGAATTAGCTGAACAAGCCTGTTTTCGTTTTGAAAACCCATCTAATGATAATGTTGTGAGTATGTTTAATAAATTATCTCACACCACCACATTAGATGAATTTTTGATGGCCTTTAAATTCCGGAGAGTTATTATGTGATGAGTTTCATTGGATCTCTTAAGGAAGAAATCAAGCATAATGTACTCCTGTTTCACCCCACCACCCTTATGAGAGATTTTTCTCTGGCAAGGTTGCAGGAACAATCTTTACTTAACCAACACAAGACTTCAAAACCCAATACAAATTTCTTTTCCAATTCTTTTTCTATGGGAAAACCAACCTACCAGTCAGTGTTCCCTCAAAAACCATTAGCCATTCCACCAAAAAATAACAAACCTCTACCAACAAATCCTCCCAAGACAATCCCACCCCACCCTCCCATTAAGAAGCTCACTCCTGAACAAATCAAAATAAGAAAGGCACATGGCATGTATTATAATTGTGATGAGGTGTATAGACATGGCAATGTCTGCAAAAGGCATCAAATATTTTAGATAGTTGCGGAGGAGGGGGCTGATGATACCCCTACTGAAGAGGAAATCTTACATGAGGAAGAGATTGATTCTCAAATAAAGAGTGACATTGAAATATCTCTTCATACATTAACTGGCACTAGTAGTGGGGAAACTATTAAAATTCTTGGATTTATTAACAAGTACTCTATATTTATACTTATTGATACTGGCAGTACCCAAAGTTTTCTAAATTCCTCCTTAGACCAACAATTACAGTGCAATATACATCATACTGCTCAGTTGGCTGTCACTTTGGCTAATGGTGACAAAACAATCAGTTCTGGTATTTGCAAGTCACTACAATGGTCAATGCAGGGTCATACCTTCTCTGGAGATATCATATTACTTCATTTGGGTGGCTGTGATATGGTGCTAGGTTCTGACTGGCTAAAACAGTTGGGTAATGTGCTTTTTGATAAGTGCATAATTCATATGATTTTAGTGTCCATTCCATACTTGTTTTAGCTATTATTCTTGCATGTATTTGTGTTATTACTCTTGTTTTCTCTCATTTGTCTCAATTAGGTAAATCATCCAAAAAGGAGCTACAAAGTGATGAAAATAGATAGGAAGAGAAGTATCCAAGTGCCCAAGTCCAAGAGAAGTGCAAGAAGTGCGACGAAAAGGAGCAAAACCCTCAAAATCAATAGAAGGGCCAAAGACCGATCTTAACTCATTCAAATTAAGGATTTATCATCATCATCTTGAAGAAAATTGAAATATAAAAAGAATTCAGAAAGAATGAGGTCATTCCGAGTTCGGATGAAGAAGTTGTGGCCAAAACAAGCTTTTATCGAATACCGAAGACAGTAAGGTACGCGAACGGGTACGCATACCTTAGTTCCGAAAATTTCTGCTGGAATTTGAGTTTCGCGGACTGGTACGCGTACTTAGCAAGTAGGAAAACGTGTATAAATACCTTGGAATGCCTAAGGTCACGTTTGGGAGTCTTTATGTCGTATTTTCGGGTCGGGTTCTTGAACCGAACTAAATACGTGAAGGCCAAGCAATGTAAACCTATAAAAAGGTATTAGGTCATGTAAAATCGATCATCTCATATTATAATTTTTTTCTTCATTAATATTTTAGGGTTTACCCTTTAGGGGGAAACCGGGTAATTGTGTAATCATGAGAAACTAAATCCTTTGTTGATTAAGGATGAATTCAATGTTCTAAGCGTGAAGCTTTATTAATAATAAAAGTATAGTTGAGGTTTTAATCATCATCGTTTGTTTTTATTATATCTAGGGTTTATGATTGATTCTTAGATTGGTTTGGGTGCGCAACCAGATTAGTCTATTGATCATTCTATTGCTAGTAGTGAGTTGAGCGATCCGTAATTGTCGTGCATCTCCTACACAAGTAGAAAACATGAGACCTTGCAGAGGGATTCTGTAAAGCAATCGTGTGTGGAAACAACACCAGTAAGTGAACCGAGCATACTGAGTTTAACTGCTGGAATCAAACATAAATTCACAAACCCTAAAGCGTTCGATTGAGTTACACCTTGGAAGCGTACCTCAAGGCGGCTCAGTTGAATAGAATCCGGTGACTAAGCGTACCTGTTATCCGGTGATACAAGGAGTTTTGGGGATAGCTAAGCGTACCTGCTATTCTACGGTTGGTGATGAATGGTTCTAACGAAAGATAGATAAGTATTCTAATCCTGTTAACGCTTGGTAACGGCGAAGGATTCCTTAATCACCTCTTTTCTTTATTAGTGTCTTTATAATTATCTTACAACCAAAACCCCCTTTGTTATTTACTTTATCTTGCTATTTCAAATAACCTATCAATTACACAGCTCTCTGTGGGAACAATCTATTACTACCGCTATATTACCAGTTAATTAGTGGGAAATATATTTATTAATTTGTTGTGCATACGACAACCCATCAAATTTTGGCGCCGCTGCCGGGGAGCAGTCGCTAATTGATTTGTTATTTATTTAGCTTGTTTATATTTTTTTTAGATTTTTGTTTTGATTTTCTTTTTCTTGTGAGTCGTCATGTTTCCTTACGGAAATAACATGTACGGAGCACAAGATTACACATACAACAGTGGTAATCATTATGGTTTTCAATCTCATTCATATCACAACTACCAACCATTCCTTCACTCTTTCCAAAAGAGGAGATTGTGAACGATCACGTGGATGGAAGGTTGGCGCTTCGATCAATTGTTAATGTACGGATGACGAGAGTTTGGAAAAATTTTAATCTAGAACATCGTGTTTTTCCTTCAGCTAGAAAAAGAGTTGCATCACAAGAGACTCTTAATGAAAAAAATTTAAGCAACACGGGCAGCTAGAAAAGGGCATCCAATAGACATGGAATTCGAACGTCGTTTTGATGTTGATGATTCTGAGTTTGACAGTGATTCTGATGAAGATGAGCAACCTTTCGAAATTCCTTGCAACAATGATACGATTATTCCAACTCCGGATCTTTATAATGATCCTTCTCCTATTCAAAAGGAGGAGGTTGGGTATGACATATCTATTGTTATAAATGGTGTAACGTACTCAAACGGAGATATTATGAGTTGCATCAATGAACTTGACTTTTTAGAAGAAGATTCCAACTCTGATGACGAGATTGTTGAAGAAATGAAGATTGAGAATGAAACCAAATTGATTGAAGTCGTGGAAGACACAATTGAGCTAGATAATAATAGTTCAATAGAGGACCACACTATACTTGAGGTAAATAATTCATTGCTAATTAAGAACGATGAGGATCACGTACAAGGTTTGTCTAATCCTTTGCATAATTCTATATCTATTGATCCTTTCCATCCAATTGAAGTAGTTTCTCAAAGAGTTGTTAACCCAACTTTTAGGAAAATACCTCAATTAGGAGTGGAGTTGTGTGCTTCTAAAGTTTTAACGGATTATTTTGCTTCTAAGTATCCACCACTTGATGTGTTTGATTCGAGTATTGTGCAGGTTCACCAAGCTGAGGAACCTTTGGAAGTTCCCAAATTTTATGTTCTTTATCCACTTCCGAGTGTAGAAATGACTAAGTGTGGGGGAAACTTCAATAAAGTGATAGCTTCAATACTTAAATTTTGTGCTAATGTTTTTGTGAAGCTATTATTTGCATTGCAGATTGTTATTTGGAAGGATTACCAAATTTTTAGATTGTTGGTGTACGGACGATAACAATAACGTCGGGCTGACGACGTTAAACCAAGCGCTAAATGGGAGGCAACCCATCGGTTTTGTATCTATATCCCTTTTGTTTTTAATTTTCTTAGTTTTGCATATCATATCTTGCATTCCCATCTTAGATTTTACAAGTCCTATATCTATAATGAAAGTTTTGACGAATTCTCGTCAGAAAATTCTGACTGCGCACTTGTCACGAAAACAGCTCTCGAGACTTCATACAAAGTCTGATTTGAGTGGTTGACCCAAATCTTAAATAGGACAGACATACCTTTATTTTCCAAAAAGAAAATCTGAATTCGGAGTCTGTTAAGTTGGAGCGATAGGCCTGGACATTTTAGTTTCGGTATTTTTCAAGAACTTTTTCAGATTGCATGTCAGTCAGTCCGGAGGCCATAAAAGTCAGACCGTTTATCGAAATACTGTGTTCTTTTGACACCTTATAGAAAAGACGTAGGCAAACACTTTCATTTAGGATGTTTTTCCTAGTTCTCTACCCATTTGTACAGTTTTTGAGTTTTTCAGGACTGTTATGTCATAAATCAGAATTTTTCGGTTTTGAACATTGAGGACAATGTTGAGTTTAAGTGTGGGGAGTAGTTAAGCATGTTTGGATTACATATAAAAAAATAAAAAAATACTAATAGTAATAATACTCTTTGATTTCTTGCATTCTTGAGACTTCATCTCTTGGAGTTAATTATGAGCTATTTATGATGACACACTAAACCTTTTCAGGTTGAAACAGTTCTTACGGCTATAGATTGAGTTCCACTTTATCGTTCTAAAATCCTTAAATATATACGTTCATAATTGAAAGCGAAACTAAGCTATGGTAGTCATTTGAAAGATTCATCCTCGCAATTAATCATTACTAAATCACTTTCTTTTTATTTTTGCAGTTATATATTTCACTAAAGTGATTTGGTGGGATCATGATACTCCCGTGGATGTTGTAGCAAGGTAATCATTGGTTGAGCATATAAAAGCCCCATAAGACAGTTGTCTTACACTCTTAAAGAGTGAGCCGGGAAAAAAAAAGAGAAAAGAAAAAAGAAAAAGAAAAAAGAAAAGAAAATTTATATATATATATATATATATATATAAGGGTCCTCTTCATTTATCGACACTAATAAATGATAAGTCCGTAATTGCTGACTAATCATAGTCGATGAAAACAAAAACCATTTCATCATTATATAGCTAGTCAAAAAGACTATTGATGAGGTTCTCGACACTTTGATAACAGTATGTGTGAAACGTTGTCCCTGTCTCCGTCGCCTAAACAAGCGTGGAATGCAAGATCCAAGGCAACTATCACATACTTGCTGAAAAGAAACATGTGCTTAGAGTATCTAATCATGTGGTCGAGTTAAATGGGTGCTTCTCTCAACTATTGCGCTATAAATAAGAATCCTTTGACGACATTCATACAAGTATTGTGGGTAACATCTTTCACTTTAGTCAACATTTGCACACTTCACTTTTCTATTTCCATTCTCTTATCTATCCATGTGATTTCAGTATGTGAGTGTTGTGACAAACGTTGCAACAAGTACGATGACTATCTTAGTAAATTTTTGCATTTAGGTTAAATGACATATGTAAGTAATTGCTTATGTGTGATGATTGGAATGTATGTGGGATGTTTGCAGCTAAAGAACATATGCAAGCTAATTATTTGGCTTTTTACCTTGTGTCTATCCTTAGTGGTTCTTCCAAGGCAATAAATTGGAGTAGGTTTTGTGGGTATACCTCTTGTAAACCCTCACGAGACTATAACTCGTCCACTAGGGACACCTAGGGGTTTAAAGGCTTGTTACACATGCTAAGTGTAACCGTTTTCTCAAAGACATGGAGTTGTTGTATTTAGGATTAGTTTTATTTAGTTTTCTCGATGACTAGCAAAAGCTAAGTGTGGGGGAATTTGATAAGTGCATAATTCATATGATTTTAGTGTCCATTCCATACTTGTTTTAGCTATTATTCTTGCATGTATTTGTGTTATTACTCTTGTTTTCTCTCATTTGTATCAATTAGGTGAATCATCCAAAAAGGAGCTAAAAAGTGATGAAAATATCTAGGAATATAAGTATTCCAAGTATCCAAGTGCCCAAGTCCAAGAGAAGTGCAAGAAGTGCGACGAAAAGGAACAAAACGCTCAAAATCAAGAGAAGGGCCAAAGACCAATCTAAACTCATTCAAATTAAGGATTTCTCATCATCATCTTGAATAGAATTTAAATATAAAAAGAATGCAAAAAGAATGAGATCATTCCGAGTTCGGATGAAGAAATTGTGGCCAAAACAAGCTTTTATCGAATACCGAAGACAGTAAGGTACACGTACGGGTACGCATACCTTAGTTCCGAAAATTTCTGCTGGAGTTTGAGGTTCGTGGACCGGTACGCGTACTTAGCAAGTATAAAAACGTGTATAAATACCTTGGAAGGCCTAAGGTCACGTTTGGGAGTCTTTATGTCGTATTTTCGGGTCGGGTTCTTGAACCGAACTAAAAACGTGAAGGCCAAGCAATGTAAACCTATAAAAAGGTATTAGGTCATGTAAAATCGATCATCTCATATTATACTTTTGTTACCCCTTTAGGGGGAAACCGGGTAATTGTGTAATCATGAGAAACTAAATCCTTTGTTGATTAAGGATGAATTCAATGTTTAAAGCGTGAAGCTTTATTAATAATACAAGTCTATTTGAGGTTTTAATCATCATCGTTTGTTTTCATTATATCTAGGGTTTATGATTGATTCTTAGATTGTTTTCGGTGCGCAACCAGATTAGTCTATTGATCATTCTATTGCTAGTAGTGAGTTGAGCGATCCGTAATTGTCGTGCATCTCCTACACAAGTAGAAAACATGAGACCTTGCATAGGGATTCTGTAAAGCAATCGTATGTGGAAACAACACCAGTAAGTGAACCGAGCGTACTGAGTTTAACTGCTGGAATCAAACCTAAATTCACAAACCCTAAAGCGTTCGATTGAGTTACACCTTGTAAGCGCACCTCAAGGCGGCTCAGTTGAATAGAATCCGGTGACTAAGCGAACCTGTTATCCGGTGATACAAAGAGTTTTGGGGATAGCGAAGCGTACCTGCTATTCTACGGTTGGTGATGAATGGTTCTAACGGAAGATAGATAAGTATTCTAATCCTGTTAACGCTTGGTAACGGCGAAGGATTCCTTAATCATCTCTTTTCTTTATTAGTGTCTTTATAATTATCTTACAACCAAAACCCCCTTTGTTATTTACTTTATCTTGCTATTTCAAATAACCTATCAATTACACAGCTCTCTGTGGGAACGATCTATTACTACCGCTATATTACCAGTTAATTAGTGGGAAATATATTTATTAATTTGTTGTGCCTACAACAGCCCATCACTTTTCAACTTCACTACATTGTGTGTTTCATTGATGCATCAAGATACCCAAATTACTCTTACTAGTAACTCTAAGTCACTTTTAAGAGAATCAACTAGACAGTCAGACTCAATCTTAATAAAAGTATATCAAAGAGTTATATCTCACTTTCTCGATTCAATACTTACTCAAGCAAATAGAAATCTGCGAGTCTAATTGAATACAAGAGATATCACTTGAATGGTACCAAAGACCAATGTTCAAGGATCAATCAATTTTAATCAACAAACAAAGGTTGGATTTCCCAATTGATCAATTCAACGCACAACCTATGATATTTCAATTATATAACAAAATATAATGCGGAAAAGAAATAACACAGACACCAGAAGTTTTGTTAACGAGGAAACCGTAAATGCGCTCAAGAAAACCCCGGGACCCAGTCCAGATTGAACACACACTTTATTAAGACGCTACAGACACTAGCCTACTACAAACTAACTTCGGTCTGGACTTTAGTTGAACCCCAATCAATCTCACACTGTTCCAAGGTATAGTTGCGCTCCTTACGTCTCTGATCCCAGCAGGATACTACGCACTTGATTCCCTTAGCTGATCTCACCCACAACTAAGAGTTGTTACAACCCAAAGTCGAAGACTTTAATAAACAAATCTGTATCACACGGAAAAGTCTACGGTAATAGATAAATCTGTCTCCCACAGAAATACCTAAGATTTTTTGTTCCATCTTTTGATAATTCAAGGTGAACAGGAACCAATTGGTAACCCGGACTTATATTCCCGAAGAACAGCCTAGAATTATCAATCACCTCACAATAATCTTAATCGACTAGCGAAAGAAGATATTGCGGAATCACAAACGATGAGACGAAGATGTTTGTGACTTCTTTTAATCTTGCCTATCGGAGAAATCAATCTCAAGTCAATCGTACGATTGTACTTAGTACGATAGAAACAACAAGATTAGATCACGCAACTACAAAGAAAATATTTGGGTATGGCTTCACAATCCCAATGAAGTCTTCAAGTCGTTAACCTACAGGGTCTCGATAGATACCTAAGGTTAAAGGAGAATCGACTCTATCTAATACAACTAGTATCACACAGGAGGTGTGGGGATTAGATTTCCCAGTTGCTAGAGTTCTCCTTTATATAGTCTTTCAAATCAGGGTTTGCAATCTAAGTTACCTTGGTAACAAAGCATTCAATATTCACCGTTAGATGAAAACCTGATTAGATTCAAGCTAATATCTTTCAACCGTTAGATCGAAACTTAGCTTGTTACACACAAATGAAATGCACGTTTATTTAGGTTTGTGTAACCGTACCCAAACATGTACACTTAGTTGGTTCAACAGTAGTTAACCAAATGGTTAGCCATATGAGCACTTTCATATCAACCATATTCTTCTTTACCATAACTAGTTCAAATGACTCAAATGAACTAGTTAGAGAGTTGTTCAATTGCTTAGATCTTATAGAAGTATACAAGACACAATCGAAGCAAAAAACGATTTGATTCACTCGAATCGATTCATGAACTTTATAGCCACGGTTTGCAAACAAGCATTCCTTAGTTTATATAAGTTTAAGTTCACGAATAATCGTTTTTAGAAAATAACCAACTTAAGTACGCATACTGGTACGCGGACTTAAGTACCCGGAATAAGTTTGTTTTCATTTCACAAACTCAAGCAGAAATTCACGGGATGTGAACTTCCGAGGCGATCGCGTCTTGTGTACGCGGACTTTAGTTCCGGTTTTCCTGAGCAGCAAAGTACGCATACTTTGGTTCAAGGAATAAGGACTTACACACGTATGAGTTATCACACAATGTTTATATCCAACCATGGTTATATATTCTAAACTCTCATTTCAATCATTGAAACATTCTTAGAGGACGTTATATAGTTGTTGTTCACAAGCTATTTTTTGTCAAAGCAATTTTCAAGTAATTGAAACTTAATATGACTTTCGTCACTAGTAAAGATGAACTTGGCCAAAGCGAAAGCTTACCAACACACAATTTGAGAAATAGATAAGCGAGATAAACTCGGCTCGAAATAGAAAATGTGTATAATCAAAGTCTATATAGCAATACGACTTTTGTCTCAAGATAGGAGATAGAGTACATAGACTTTTGAGTGATAGATAAGTTCAAGTCTCCACATACCTTTTAGTCGATGAAGTTACACCAGTTCCTTGAGTAGTTCTTCGTCTTTGTATGATGATCACCATGGAGTCTAGATCTCAACTACACTTTCTATCCTAGTCCGAGACTTAGCTATAAGTAGACTAGAAATCAAGACTTATAGTTTTGGCAACTAAACTTGACAACAAGCTTGAGATAGCAACGCTTGCGAGTTCGACCGAGCAGTGCTCTAACAATCTCCCCCTTTGTCAATTTTAGTGACAAAACTATCAATACATGTGGAATACAAAAATAAATAAATAAACTTGTGTAGCTTCTCTTCCACGTGCCTGATCTTCTTGGTTCTTCAACATTACTCGAAATCTTCGTCACTTCCAAGTACTCCAATGATTCCAAAGGTTGTAAATTTATCATCATCGTTGTTGAAAATCCGTAGCCATAACAATGAGAAAACAAGAATTCTCAATCATTGTTACACAGTGTCATAGTATTATTACACAACATCAAAGTTCAATTGTATCACAACTTCGACAACAATACTATGGTGATATGTATCACTCCCCTTTAGTCAATACTCCATCTCACATGGAAACCACCCCCCCTTACATAATGATCCGAAAACCATATGTATTTGTAGTGTGAACTACACATTAATTCTCCCCCTTTTTGTCAATAAAATTGGCAAAGGTACGAAAACTAGTGGGATCCTAATGAAATTTCCATAGAGACATTTCATGACCTAAAGAAAGTACATATCAACTTTTTAGATGCAATCATATAGCCGAAGCTAAATGCTTTCATCAAGGAGTTTATAAAGATACAAGGTAACCCCTATAATATTCCACAGCCGCACTCCCCATAAAGATTTGGCAATTAAGCACAAGTTCAACTAAGAACTCTCCCCCATAAAATGTCATTCTCGAAAGAACAACAAGTGCGACCTTAATTTCACAAGAAAAGAAGGATTTCTTTGGACATAACAAATCACATACGAATATGAATTTGAATCCAAAATACTCAATTAAATTAACCACAAGAAAACCCATGATTAATTTAATCGAAAATGCTCAACATAAGAGAACTTACAGAGCCGCACAGTATATACATAAAAATATGGATCAGGGAAGATCAATACTGCGGAATAGACAAGGATTCATACTATTTTCCATCACTATTTGTACAATGACATACAATAGACATAATCCTTGTAAACAAAAGTTCATCCTATCTTCCATCAATATTTGCATAATGACATACAATAGTCTTAAAACTTTTGTAATGTCAAAAGTTCATTCATTCTTTTATCAATACTTGCATATCGACATATGAAAGACTTAACTTTTGACAAAGTATGGGACAATCATAGTTCATGGACGCAAACACACATATCCTATAACAAATTGCAATATATAGAACCATAAAGATTAATACTGCAAAAATCATCTTCCAAACAATTTTAGAATTTAAACCAATAAACCTAAAAAACATGAAGATGAAAACGCTCGACATAGCTATGTGTAATCACAATAATGGCTATTCCAAACTCTAGTTATTCTTCTAAACAAAACAAGAAAATAAAATTCTCATCAGAAGATTTACTAGATGTTAATACCTTTGAAGAATTCTTTATCGTCCCCGAACTCCTTGTCGTCTACAACCATTGGGACATAAGGTTCATGAAGATAGGAGTTAATATCAATAAACCTTCTTGACTGATGTCGAACTAGGGCCTTCTGAATCTCATGAGTCTTAAGCACAACAGCCTTTATCTGTTGAATATCCTTTCGTGTCTCCTTTAACACTTCAAGAACATCAGAAAACTTCTGAGAATTAGAAGAAACAGCTCTTGGCTTCCTCACATTCCTTCTTTTCCTTTTCAAAGTTGGAGGCAATGGAGATTTCTCTTTTTCCTTTATGATTGATGGCTTAACAATCATATTAACATCTTTTCCATCAAAAGACATGATGCTTGGATTATCCATAGGAATATGGTTTTGTGAGAGGAAATCACAATTTAAACTCAACAAGTAGTCTTGGAAAGAGTTTCAAATAAGGAAAAGGGAATGTAGGTTTACGCAACCTTTAACAGGTTCGTGCACGCATAATTATGAACCCTAGAAAGAGTAGAATTGTCGAGAATAACCCTCCTTTATTGATAGACATGGAATTCCAATTTTGCATCAAAAAAAAAAAAAAAAAAAAAAAAACTAAGAAAAGAAGAAAATAAACTCTTCCTAAAGCCTGACAGGTGCACAACCTTGTCTCTTTTGATCAGGCACATGAGACAAGATACACAACTTAACACAATCAAGTTGTGTTGCGGTGAACAACAATCTGTCCACCATGTTCCTTTTGAGAGGAATCCATAGACCTCTGTCTATCAAAACGATTGGACCATATTTTTTCTCTAATGGTCTTGTTTTATCCTTGGAAACTAACTTCTTAGACGAAGATAAGACCTTACATACCTCAACGGTCTTTTGAGCAAGTTTAAGCTTGTTTGCTAATCGATTTGCTCTTCGTTGAAGTTTGTTGGCATGCCTCAATTTGTGTTTGTACTTGCAACACTTTGATAGTTCATAACCTTTGAGTGAACAATACGAGCACGTCAATGTTGGATATAATTCATGCATCTGAGATGTGGAAGCAGCTAGACACATAGTAGAACGTGAAACATTATTTACAGAGTTTCCAATAGAAAGGTCAGTTTTATCTTCCAGATTGGTTGAGTTTTCTTCTGAAAGAATATCAAGATTGATGTATATATTGCTATAATTATCAAGGTCAATATTTTCACAAATAAGTGCAACACTTGATTTTTTGTCTTCATTAGAATCATAGTTGTCAGACATTTCATCAAGAGTTGCAGCAAGACCTTTGTTCCCATTGTATTTCTTTCGATTTGGACACTCATTTGCAAAATGACCAAAACCTTTACACTTAAAGCACTGAGGCATATCCTCATCATCAGTTTCATCATTATCCCTATTTTTAGGAGGAACACGATTATGGGGTTTATTTGATGACCTGGATTTATCTCTGGAGAACCGTTTACTTCTCTTCAAAAGAAGATCCCTAAACTTTCTTGTGATCAACGAGACTGACTTGTCTTTATCTGATGAATCAGCCTCAGAAAGATCATCTTCAGAGATGCAAACACTTTTACTTTTATCAAGTAATTTAGTGTTTTTTAGTGCTTTGAAAGCAACATCCTTACTAGACTTGGACGTATGCTCATGATCAAAGATCTTTAGCTTCCTGTTGATGGTGGATTTTCATTTTAGGCTAAAATTGTAAAAGCCAAAATTATGCGCTAACATCTTGCAAAAGATAAAGCCATTAATAAGTGATGAATATTTCTTCACTTTACTAATTCACCTAGAATAGAGTATGTGGCAACAATCCCAGTCTTCTGTGAATTAAATACACAAAATTCATCCAGGTTGGAGCATGTAGCAACAATCCCATGTACCTTGTGAATTTACAACATTATTAATTAATGCATGACCAGCCTCGTATTTTCCTGTACTCATTACCGGTATGGCATGACAACTGAGTGTTGTTCTCAGCAGAACAACATGAATCTCCAAGCATTAATAATGAAGCATGTATGAAATACCCATACAAGCTACGACTCTCGGTGTGTTATACTAGCCCGATTGAGCATATTTGAACCCGAACCGACCATATCGGTCTCGTAAATGATCACGACCATCCAACTTCACCAAAGATGATTGGATGGCTTAGATTGAATCCATGACCCCAAGCGGGTATTGGAATATTCACTACCGACCCAACGTGGGCCGCATGGTCGGTCTCCCTTGCCAAACCGTCCAAACCAGGAGCGTAAAGTATGGACAAAAAACCCTAAATTAGGGTTTGCGGCACATTACATGTATCGTAAAATGCAGTCTCAACCATCCATCTTCGCAGGCATAGATGGAGGGTGTAGATGTAGATTCAAAGAGCCCGAGAGCATGTCAACACAAACACCGTGGGCCCGCCTACATACCTGACTGATCGGTCAGGACCAACTATGGTTGGTCGTCTTGATTCGTGCGCCCCAAACTGGGTATGACACACGGCCGGTGAAACCCCAATTAGGGTTTGAACAATCATGAGCGTCCATCTTCTCATGCACGAATGAAGGGTCCAGGATTAGACTAAGTAGGTCCGGTGCGCATCAACATGACCACCGTGGGCCTATCTATCTCCACACCCGATCGGCCAAGGCATATCATGCCTGTTTGCCTCGATTCGCACGCCCGAACTAGGCATGGTCGCACCTCCCGATTACAAACTAATCTCGACCACTCAACTTTGCTTAGGACAAATTGAGTGGTTTAGATCACGTTTCTATGGGATGTTGAGATATGGACGTGTATACCAGCTCGCCGTCTGTATACCAGACTAATCGAACAAGACCGACCAAGCTTGGTCGTCTTGAAATGCGCGCCCGAAGTGGGCATGATGCGCGGATTTTGCGGCACCAGATTTTTGTTGCAAATTAATCTCGACCACTCAACTTCGTCGGACAAATTGAGTGGCCCAGATCACACTTTCACGAGACAATGTGGTATGGACACCTACACCGTCAAGTCGTCCACACACATGCACGATCGACCCTGTCAAAATTGTATCCCAAGCTTGGATTCGACCAAGCTGAAGAGTGATGCTTGCGCACCTCTTCAAAAACCCTAATTCCATCAACGGTCGCAGATGAGTGTCTCAAAGATCATCTCGTCCGTCCAACTTCACCGGCTTGGTTATACAACCCTGGTCGAGTTAATTGGTCAATGAGGCGTCATGGTGATCACCACCCGTCACTTTACCACATCATGATGCAATACCTGCATAGAATACACACGATACTTCACAAGTATCGACTTCCTAAATAACTTAGTTATTTAATCTAGCATTACATGCTACTTCCTGTGGGTCCCACGATCCACACATTCGAGACATCAATCATGTCACAAACTGGGGGATACATGCGGGGTATTGGTGCGGCGGTTTACGGCGTGCGGCGTGCAACGCGCCATCACAAGAACGTGTCGGGAAGTCATGGACGGTTAGAGATGACGGGAGAAGTGGGCAAGACCGGGTCGTGTAACACCAACACACAACTCCACTACTCCATCACTCCACTTCCCTACGAGAGATGTGAATAAGGCTCAAATGACTTGTATAAATAAGGTTCTCCTCCCTATTTCCAAAAACAAGAACAAGTCCAGACAACAGAGGCAGGTGTTGATACCATCATATTCAAACACCGGAACCGATAGCTTACATCCCTGCAAGCCGGTTGACTTTGATACAAGTCATACATAGCCAACACCTTCACAGTCTCAACACCTTCTTCACTTCCCTCCCTAAGATCAACCCCATCTCCTTCACTTTGTGACCGAAACAAGTCCGGGAACGGCCATTTCTTGGTTTAGGCGGATTTGCCATGCATTGATTTCTCGAATCTACAAGCACTCCCGTGTAGTGCATTTGTTTAAGGTTTAGACTCATTTCTCATCCACACACCCCAAATTACCAAAACCGGCAGAAATAGTTTTCACCCATAAACATTTCCCAACCAGAGTATTTCTAGACAGCATTGTGAGATTATTTCCTTCAACGATGGCATGCTTCTTAGAATCATATCTAGATGGCAGCGATCTGAGAATTTTCATCACAATGTCCTTTTCAGGAATGGTCTTACCCAATGCAAAAGATGCATTAACAATTTCAGACACTTTGTGATTAAACTCATCAAATGATTCTTCATCTGCCATACGAAGGTTTTCCCAATCAGAATTTAGGTTTTGAAGCCTAGCTTCTTTCTCACTGGTATTTCCTTCAAATACGGATTCTAAGATATCCAAGGCATCTTTAGACTTAGTGCACGTAGTCACATGGTGCTAAAGATTTGGGGTAATGGCATGTATGATAGTTTTTAAGCCGTCAGAATTTTGCTTTGCAGCAAGAATTTCTTCTGGACTATATCTACCAATATCCTTAGGCATAGATACATCGCCTTCTGTATTAATCGTAGGATCATATCCATTAACAACACGTACCCATGTTTGAAAATCACGAGCTTGAAGAAAAGCACGCATAGCAATTTTCCACCATAAGTAGTTTGAGCCATCGAAGACTGGTGGTACGTTTATGGAGATAGAATTCCTGTCCATAGAGTCAGATCGCTACAAACACGGACTTGTAAGGTCTTTAAACGTGTTTGCCTGCTCTGATACCAATAGAAAAAGCGGGGGTCTAAAAACCACATCCAATATTTCGCTTAGCAATCTGTATGGACTAACTCCAATATACTTTTAAGAGAATCAACTAGACAGTCAGACTCAATCTTAATAAAAGTATCTCAAAGAGTTATATATCACTTTCTCGATTCAATACTTACTTAAGCAAATAGAAATCTGCGAGTCTAATTGAATACAAGAGAAATCATTTGAACGGTACCAAATACCAATGTTCAAGGATCAATCAATTTCAATCAACAACCAAAGGTTGGATTTCCCAATTGATCGATTCAACGCACAACCTGTGATATTTCAATTATATAACAAAATATAATGCGGAAAAGAAATAACACATACACCGAAGTTTTGTTAACGAGGAAACCGCAAATGCGAAAAGAAAAACCAGGACCTAGTCCAGATTGAACACACATTGTATTAAGCCGCTACAGACACTAGCCTACTACAAACTAACTTCGATCTGGACTGTAGTTGAACCCCAATCAATCTCATACAGATCCAAGGTACAGTTGCTCCTTATGTCTCTGATCCCAGCAGGATACTACGCACTTGACTCCCTTAGTTGATCTCACCCACAACTAAGAGTTGCTACGACCCAAAGTCAAAGACTTTAATAAACAAATATGTATCACACATAAAAGTCTACGGTAATAGATAAATCTGTCTCCCACAGAAATACCTACGAGTTTTTGTTCCGTCTTTTGATAAATCAAGGTGAACAGGAACCAATTGATAACCCAGACTTATATTCCCGAAGAACACCCTTGAATTATCAATCACCTCATAATAATCTTAATCGACTAGTGAAAGAAGATATTTCGGAATCACAAACGATGAGACGAAGATGTTTGTGACTTCTTTTAATATTGCATATCGGAGATTTCAATCTCAAGTCAATCTTACGATTGTACTTAGTACGATAGAAACAGCAAGATCAGATCACGCAACTACAAAGAAAATAGTTGGGTCTGGCTTCACAATCCCAATGAAGTCTTCAAGTCGTTAACTTACAGGGTCTCGATAGAAACCTAAGGTTAAAGGAGAATCGAATCTAGTTAATACAACTAGTATCACACAGGAGGTGTGGGGATTAGATTTCCCAGTTGCTAGAGTTCTCCTTTATATAGTCTTTCAAATCAGGGTTTGCAATCTAAGTTACCTTGGTAACAAAGCATTCAATATTCACCGTTAGATGAAAACCTGATTTGATTCGAGCTAATATCTTTTAACCGTTAGATCGAAACTTAGCTTGATACACACAAATGAAATACACGTTTATTTAGGTTTGTGTAACCGTACCCAAACATGTACACTTAGTTGGTTCAACAGTAGTTAACCAAATGGTTAGCCATATGAGCACTTTCATATCAACCATATTCTTCTTTACCATAACTAGTTCAAATGACTCAAATGAACTAGTTAGAGAGTTGATAAATTGCTTAGATCTTATAGAAGTATACAAGACACAGTCGAAGCAAAAACAATTTGATTCACTCGAATCGATTCATGAACTTTATAGCCACGGTTTGCAAACATGCATTCCTTAGTTTATATAAGTTTAAGTTCACGAATAATCGTTTTTAGAAAATAACCAACTTAAGTACGCATACTGGTACGCGGACTTAAGTACCCGGAATAAGTTTGTTTTCGGTTCACAAACTCCGGCAGAAATTCAAGGATGTGAACTTCCGATAAAGTGCACATACTTGGCACGCGGACTTTAGTTCCGGTTTTCTGGCTTGACAAAGTACGCATACTTTGGTTCAAGGAATAAGGACTTACACACGTATGAGTTATCACACAATGTTTATATCCAACCATGGTTATATATTCTAAACTCTCATTTCAATCATTGAAACATTCTTAGAGGACGTTATATAGTTGTTGTTCACAAGCTATTTTTCGTCAAAGCAATTTTCAAGTAATTGAAACTTAATATGACTTTCGTCACTAGTAAAGATGAACTTGGCCAAAGCGAAAGCTTACCAACACATATTTCGAGAAATAGATAAGCGAGATAAACTCGGCTCCAAATAGCAAATGTGTATAATCAAAGTCTATATAGCAATACGACTTTTGTCTCAAGATAAAAGATAGAGTAAATAGAATTTCGAGTGATAGTTAAGTTCAAGTCTCCACATACCTTTTAGTCGATAAAGTTCCACAAGTTCCTTGAGTAGTTCTTCGTCTTTGTATGATGATCTCCATGGAGTTTAGAGCTCAACTACACTTTCTATCCTAGTCCGAGACTTAGCTATAAGTAGACTAGAAATCAAGACTTGTAGTTTTGGCAACTAAACTTGACAACAAGCTTGAGATAGCAACGCTTGCGAGTTTGACCAAGCAGTGCTCTAACAATGGACTTTTCTCAATTATTTTCTATATCAGACACACCTTCCATACCACCACCCTCTACATAGATTACTACCTTACTACAAGACTTTCAGGATGTTTTTGATGAGACAACAAACTTACCACCTCACAAAAGTCTTGACCACACTATTACCCTCAAACCAAACTCCACCCCAGTTAATCAAAGACCCTACATGTGTCCTTATGTTGAAAAGACTGTCATTGAGGACTTTATTCAAGAGATGCTACATCAGGGCATCATCCAACCAAGCCACAATCCCTTTGCTTATCCAATTTTATTGGTGAAAAAGAAAGCCAATAGTTGGAGATTTTGTGTTGACTAGAAGATTAAATGATATTACCATTATGGATAAGTTTCCCATTCCTATAAGTGATGAACTTTTGAATGAGTTGCATAGTTCTACAGTTTTCACAAAGATTGACCTTAGATCAGGGTATCATCTGATCAGAAGTTTCCCACCTGACGTACCAAAAACAACACTTAAATCTCATCAAGGTCACTATGAGTTTCTTGTCATGCCCTTTGTCCCCACCAATGCCCCTGCCACCTTTCAAGCACTCATGAATGAGATCTTCAAGCCCTTCTTGAGAAAATTTGTTGTTGTTTTTTTATGATATTCTTATTTATAGCCCTGACATGGAATCTCATCTGCAACACCTACAGCAAGTATTATCTATTTTGAGACAACATCAGTTGCATCCCAAATTCTCTAAGTGTTATTTTGCCCAATTTGAGTTAGAGTACTTGGGTCACATCATCGAATCTCAAGGTGTAGTAGCTGACCCTACTAAGATAAGCTGCTTGACTTCTTGGCCAATTCCTAAATCAGAACTGAGAGGATTTTTGGGTCTTACTGGCTATTATAGAATATTTTTTTAAGGGTTATGGCACTACAAGCAAGCCATTGACTGAATTGTTGAAGAAGAATGATTTTTCAATGGTCTAAAGCTGCTACTGATGCTTTCAATCAACTCAAAGTAGCAATGAATACCACCCCTGTGTCATCATACTCTCAAAACCTATTTGGATGCAAGAGATTATTACTAGCTATGTCAATTACCCAAAGGCTCAACAACTTATTTCTCAACTGCTAATTTCCCCTTATGTATCTCATAACTTCTCTTATCAAGAGGAAGTACTCAGGTACAAGTCCGGGTTATACATTGGTACTGGTAATAATATCAGATCTTCCATTTTTTCTTCTTTACACTCATCAGCAGTTGGTGGCCACTCTGGTATTCAGACAACTTACAACATGGCCAAGACTCAATTTTACTAGCCAAAAATATAACAAGACATTTCCATGGTGACCTCCTGTCTTGTTTGTCATAGAAATAAACATGAAAATACTCTACTTGCTGGTCTTTTGCAGCCTTTTCCTATCCCTGATCAGGCTTGGAAACATATATCAATGTATTTCATTGAAGAACTACCTAAGAGTGAGAACACATATGTTATCTTGGTGGTGGTTGATAGATTAACAAAATACATCCATTTCATTGGGCTTCAGTACCCTTATACTGCCGTGGCCAAAGCATTTCTACATCATATTTTCAAGTTGCATGGCTTACCTTCATCCATCATCTCTGACAGGGACAAGGTTTTCACAAGTAATTTCTGTCAAGATCTTTTCCATCACTTAGGCACTAGTCTCAAGCTCAGTACTGCTTATCATCCTCAAACAGATGGTCAAATAGAGAGAGTTAATGCATGCTTAGAGAATTATTTAAGGTGCATGACATTATTTCAACCAAAGAAATGGTTCAGCTGGCTTTCACTTGCAAAATGGTGGTATAATACTAGTTATCATGTTAGTATTAAAAGGACTCCTTTTTAATCCCTATATGGATATGATGCTCCTCACTTAGCTTTTTCAACTACTATCACTACTTATGTGGCTGTAGTTGAGGAATATCTCCAACACATGAATGTTATGCTAGACATACTCAAAGACTTAATGTCTGTTGCTCAAGCTATAATGAAATTTTTTTGCAGATCAGAAGCTAGCGGACTGAGAGATCATTTGAAGTGGGTTACTTAGTCTACCTCAAGTTACATCCATACAAACAAGCCTTTGTCTCTCTCAGCAGGAATTTCAAACTCTCAACTAAGTACTATGGCCCTTTTCTTGTTCTAGCCAAAGTGGGTAACCTGTATTATAAGCTGCAACTCCCTCCCGAGGCTAGAGTACACCACGTTTTTCATGTTTCCCAACTCAAGAAGAAGATTGGTTCCAACCATGTTCCCTCACCCACTCTTCCACTAGTGGACCACGCATGCCAGGTCATCATTACTCATATCTCAGTTCTAGGCTAAAGATCATTCACAAAAGGCGATCACCTTGTTCCTCGGGTCTTTATTCACTAGTCTAATGCAACTGCGGAGGAAGCTACCTGGGAAGACACTGCTAATATTCAAGCTCATTTTCGAGACTTTGTTCTTGAGGACAAGAACACTTTAAAGGGGTAGACAGTGTCATGTGGTTGCCCTATTAACAGTGGGGGTGTAATTAGTGAAGCCTTGGGTGCTCTTACAAATTTTTGACCGCTCATCCTCTTAGGATTGATCTGCTGATAACTAGGGTTTACCTTCTTAAATGTGTAAGAATTTTGGCTGTTCATTTATGATTATTATTGACATTCAATAGAACTTAGTTCTCAGGATGATTATCGAATCAGAGGTTACTTTTTCATGTTAATCTGTTGTTTCAATTTTTTTAGTATGGAACAGAGAGACTAAAAGTTTCCACTAAAATTCTCGAATACTGCGTTGAAATCCTTGAGCCTTGATAATCACCAAGTACCACTGCACAAATTAACAATACCCAGCTGGCAACATGTTTATTAACACTTCAAACAACTGATCAATATAGACCTTGTGAATATATTCACAACAGAACTTCAAAATAAGTTAAAAACGTTATTTCCTGAAAGCGGGACGACATCATAAATATATTTCACAATATATATACCAAGGAAGAAGCAATTTCATTTATTCAATCATACTATAACACTGCACTAAAATTTCTTGCGAATGGGCCTAAATCCCAAATTCTTCAGAAAAACAAATATTGATAACAAAATAGTTTCCTTCAATGCAATCAACTTTGAGATCCCCATTATTTTTCCCCGATTTTAGAAACCCTAATTTCATAATTTTAAGATGAAATTCCACCAAAATATTTCTTCAATACAACTGAGAAAATGAAACAAATTCTTATATAAATAACAAACTTATAGGAACTGTTCGATTGAGTTTCTGACATGGGCTTGGATTGAAAAAGAGATTTCTTAGTTTCCCTAAATAAAATTAGATGTGGCCAGTGAGAGCAAATCCAAGAGGGGGGAGCAAACAAACTCGGATATACTACTTTAAAGTACGTCATTCGGGATCAAAATCCTAACATTATGTTTGCCCTATAGAGTGAGTGTGTTGTGTAGCACGTACTCATGTCCAACACTTGGATGCACGCATCTCAAGGACATATTGACATCACATACATATGCCATACACTATTTTAATATAAACATCTAATAAAGGTGCCTGATTTGTTTGTATATATTGTAAACGCAGGGGATACCATACACCCAACTTTTTCGTTCAGCAACTTGTATAGATAAAACTTAATACAATAGCAAGTAGACCAACTGAATGATCCTTGCAAATATGTATATAGAGTTTATATCTCAACCTTTATTCAATCAATATGTATATAGACTCAAGGACCGTGAACCTGATTGTTAAGCAGAGTACTTGGACGATCTCAAAAATGAATATCCAAGATCAATATAGTCGTATCCAAATAATCTAATCGGAATTACGCCAAGTGGTTAAACTTGTTATCTATATTTTAAGATACGAATTATACAAGAAACAAGTCTCGATTATATTAAAAAGACGTATCTACTTAAATTAAATACGTACGAACCTGTGTAAATCCAATTATGAAGATAAAAAATATAATGCGGAAAAGGAAAAACACAAGACACCAGAAAAAAAATTTAACGAGGAAACCGCAATAGGAGAAAAACCCCGAGACTTCGTCCAGATTGAACACCACGTTGTATTAAGCCGCTACAGACACTAGCATACTATCAGGCTTCGGACTGGAATGTAGTTCAGACCAAATCTACCCTCCAATCGATTCAGTTACAGTCGTGCTCCTTATGTATCTTGAACCTCGCAAGGTTTTACGCATTTTATTCCCTTAGTTGACGTCCTTTATAGCCTAACAGTTTCTTCAGCTGAAGTGAAGACTTTTGATACCAATCTGCCTCTAACAGACAAGTCTACTTGATTTTCGCTTAGATCAAAGATCAAGGTGTGGACATATATTTGTAATAGACAAATCTAGCAAACCACACAAATCCGGAACTTACGACACCCGAAGAGCAGCCTAGATTCTTAACCACCTCTCAAGAACAATCTTCGAAAGATCAACTAAGATCAATCTTTAGATATCTATATTGAGGAATCACAATGTCTGAGACGAAGAGAACTTTGCGATTATTATCTATCTATCCTGAAAGAGATTATAAGAACCTGGATAACAGAAAAGCAAGATCAGGATTCATAAACTATCAAAATGAAGATAGTCGGACCTGGCTTCACGAATCCCCAAAGCGAAGTCTTTTAGTCGTAGACCTAATTATATTTCCCAGAGGAAACATAGTTCAATAGAGGACGACTCTATAATCAACTAGAATACAAAGTGTTAGAGCATTGCTCAGCTGAACCCACCAATCGTTGGTATGTCAAGGTCGTGAAAAGACGAGGGTACCCAAATACACCACAACATTTAAATTATCCACATATAAGTCCTCTTACCGAAAGTGATTGTCTATGAAAAAAGTCGAGACAATACGACAAATCGGTATTCACACTTTGTGTGATCGTCTATGGATACGAGATCGAGACAATACAACAATCAAAGTGTGATTACTTGATTATAGGTTCAGACTTAACCAAACTCTACAGGATCACTATCAAGCAATACGGAGTTAACGTTTGTGTATTTTACTTTTAATTATTATAAACAATTATAATTACGGAAATAGAAAACTAAAAGACACAACAAGATCTTGTTAACGAGGAAACCACAAATGCAGAAAAACCCCGGGACCAAGTCCAGAATTGAATACTCTCAGAATTGAGTTGCTATACAAATCTAAATCAAAACTTCGTATAGTTGAGACCAAGAAACTAAACCTAGTTCACTCAGTTTCTTCAGTATCCATGTGCTTCCGACATTCAATAAATGCACACACTGGAACAATTCATTTGGATCATATTCCAAATAGTAAAGGAACAACAAATCTGTTTGGTAACAACTCTATTGATTCTTTCCAGTAAAGATATATCAAGTCATATGCAAAGGCTCTTCCATTTAAACTAATAAACTCTTTTGCCTGGTTAGATCAATCTATCCAACAACTACCGAAGTAACAGAGTTTAGATTTGCAATCAATCAGTATAGAACCCAATCAAGGAACTATAAAGCGATGTCGATCTTACATAACTAATCAATCGAATAAATTTGATTCTAGTTGGATCCCAGCCGATCAAGGTTTGTGCTACACAAAGATATGAGAAACCAATAAGAAATCTTCTTCGTCTTCAGATCTTCTTTAATCTTCAATTAAACCTGCACAACACCACTTGAATCTCTTGTGATCAATCACACACAGAACGGAGTCTATTAATAATGGATTATCACAAGATGTCTTTAGATCTACAAACAGTTCTAAAGATCCCGTCGACACTTCGATCTAGTTTGAGTGAATCTTACATCAGAAGAGAAGAAGATTCTCAAGAATAAACAAACTAGGTGCAATCAAAGTTCAACAACCGTTAGTCAATCAAATCAATCGAAAACTAATAAACTGCAATTATCTAGTTTCCCACCAATGGTACTCGTAGAGCTTCTTGATCCCACAGAAGTCTTTAAACGAGCGGTCGTAAGAGATTTCGCCTAATTAGGGTACTTTCCCCTCCGGATAGACGGCTCCACCAGAAACAACAAAAAGATGAAGTTTTCCTGGATCTTAGGATAGTTTGCTAGAAATGCAAACTTGGGTATTTATAGACCAAGGATGTTTGGACACAAAGGAATTTCCAAAACCGAATATTCTCAAGATATGCAATAAATGCCCAAATCGGTTTTCATAATTCTGAAATACTCATCAATATTTTCTGAAATCTCTCAATAGAAAATCTCCAATTAGTAAATGCACATTATTAATTTTTATTCTTTAGAGATATGCATTTAATTGCTGGTAATTAAAGCATATAAAACTAACAACCTTAATTAAAAGATTCTTAATTTATTTCGGACCGGGATCTCCTTGAGTAATTAAGGAATATCTTTGAACAATAAAAGATAAGAGTTATTGTTCGTGTTCAAAGTATATTGACATATTTTCTTTGTAAATCCTCTTTCATATTTACAGTCTTGCAATCGATTATACCACACTTCCAAACAAGTTTAAAATCGGTTCATTTGTATTCCAAGACAACTATGTGATTGATCGAATATCAAATCACAATCATGGGTTCAATCGTTTTACCAATTACTAGGACCGGTTATACCTTCATATGGATTACTTGTGATCGAACACACAAGTTACAGGGTGGTTACATCGGTTACCGGGATCGATTACGTCAATTACCGGGACCGGTTACCATAT